>CATIWQ010030150.1:0-29075 GCA_949673415.1 Euphorbia schlechtendalii
TGCAATTGGTTGAAGAAAATGACAAATTGTGGCCCTAAGATGGGTTTAAAGAGGAGAGGTGAAAGGCAGTCACAACATTCAACAACTTCGGCCACCACTTGATCTTTTCCATCTACCGTGGAACGCCCGTCAATCCGGCTCCGGTAGCCTCCTAAAACCCGACCTCAAAGCTCCGGACTTTGCATAGCCGGACCCTTCATAGTGCTGGTCCCCCACACAGCTCGGCCTCTCTAGCTCCGACCTCCACAGATAAGTATTATTCCTCAAGAACTATTTTTGTTGGGTTACAACTTCAAGCTAATTATCAATTTCTTGAAAATTCATTATTTAAAAAGATATATTGATAAACTGATTCATCCAAGGCACATGCCTACCGTGACTTACACCATGCAATATTTATTGGAAATTATGTGGTCAAAACCCCTTTTCTTTGTCTAGTTGAATTCAACTTCAGGTTCATGAAGGGAGCTTATGCTTTGAAATTAAAGCAAGTTCAACAGCCCGCAGGGTCAGATCAACGAGATCCCCTCGGCACTAAAGCAAGTTCAACAGCCCGCATGGTCGGATCCCCAGTGATCCCCTCAATGCTCTTATGCTTTGAAATTAAAGCATCACAGCCCGCAGGCTATGACCTCTAGTGATCTCCTCGGCATTACACGGCCTGCAGGGTCAGATCCTTAGCGATCCCCTCGGCGCTCTTATGCCCCGCAGGCCACGATCCCTTGTGATCCCCTCGGTGCTCTTATGTTTTAAAATTAATGCATCAGAGTCCGATCCCTAGTGATCCCCTCGGTACAATTGTCAGGCATTATCATGTATTAAACTCGAAGATGCACAGTATAAAGTTACAACCTCAACAAATGAAATAATTCCGTTGGCTATATGAATCTAACCGTCACCAGCTTCGGCCTTAAAGAGCCTCAATGACCGAAAGGGGGGGACTCCTGATATCAAGATAAGCCTACACCTAAACCCATACTCCTAAGCTTACTCCTAGCTAGGCCGCCCTAAGCCTATACCTATATCTAAGCCTACTTGCTACCATCATCATGACTTTTCCATCTATAAAAGAGAAACCCATTTCCTCCAAAAGGTAACTAAAAAAACTCCCACAAGAGACACCAATTCTCCTCAATCTTAAGAACTAACTTAAGTATCGGAAGGGCTTCGCCGGAACCCCGGCAAGCCTTGTTTTGTAGATACTCAACGGGAATATCAACGGAGCACGAAGGAACTCGAAGAATCAAAAAACCCCATGAAGAACGGAATCGATAAAGATGCCATTTTTGGGTATCATCTTCTAATTGAATTGGTCGAGAATAGCTACAGTTAAATTTGATTTGTTGGAAGATAATGGAAAGAAATAGACCTTTTCTTTTTTTGAAAAACAGAAATAGACCTTTTCTAGTACCTTAAATATTTATATATTAAAAAAGATGCTAGAATTATCATGTGTACACACCTAACGGGTTAATTTCTGAATATTTATAACCAACATCCAACACATATAAGAACGCTCATTTTAAAATATTTCAAATTGTATTCTTTTTATTGTACAAAGTAAAATAATAAGAGATGGAAAGTAAAGCAATATTTTATTATCTGTTTGGTAATAGAATTTTCTCTGAATCAGGATAAATAAGTGGGAGAGATACGACTTACTATTAAAATACCATCAACTATTACTATTGTGCCCCTCGTCGGAATTTGTGATTGTTTTTCAATCTCAAAAGGTGTTGTTCCTGTAAAAGCTTATTAGAAGAGTTTTTCGAGAATATTGTTGGGATTAGGAAAACATTTCTAAACTGAATCTCTATCAATAAATGATTGGCTGCAAACTGGAAAATTTTATAGTAGCTCAAGTGCTCAACAATATGCATTCTTGTTATAAATTTTGAGTATTTACTTTCTAAACAAATTTTAAAAAAATATCGACTAAATTAATGAAGTCAATGCTCAGCTCCCAGGCCCAGCCTCCTTTTGATTAATGACAAATTGGATATATTCTTTTAATCTCTTTTACTTCACTGTTTTTATATTTTTTTTGAAGAAAACTTCACTGTTTTATATATTTATATAATTCATAAATAGTTATTTAATTAATTGGATTCGCTGCACAATTTCGAAAAGGAGAAGCAGGAAATTTTTTATATAAATAGAGCAATTTGTTGCTGAAGAAATGCCAAAAAGGGTTGGCCATGTTCAAATAATAACGTCAGAGGTTGGCCATGTCCAGTAATTAGTCTAGCCAGAAAATAAATGGAATTGCACTTGTGAAGTTTTGAAACGCTATAACATTTACACATTACTATGAACTTTCAAAAAATTAATTTTACCTTCTAAACTTCGTAAAATGATTATGTTTTTCCTTTAACTGCTATATGTTAGCTTTTTGTTGATTTGCGTTTTTAAATTTTCCATTTTTCTTATTTTACTCTCTCAACTAGAAATTTTGATAAGATAGATAGACAATTTCATCAAATTTATAGAGGTAACTGGAATAAATAAAAGTTGATAGTAACATTCGATGAAAATTTCAAATTTCAAGGGGTTAAAGATGTATTTTGTCTATACTATAATATGACAAACTCTAATCTAATGTGAAACATGCCACTTTGGAAATTAAATTATATCAGTAGTTATTTAAATAAATCATGTTTCATGCACATAAACTCCTACTCCATTTATATGATTTTTGTATTGTTCAGGTTTGATGTGCGACAAAACATCAACTTGAGGAGGGAATAGTAAATCTATTTTTGGGCATTTGCGAATTGAATAGGACAGAATTACAACAATTACAATAGACATGGCGTAGATGCATGTTGTAAAACTATTAAAATGAGAAGTTGTGGGGAGTTTAAAAGGAGTTGTCAACTAGTAAGCCTCGAATAGGAATAATGAAGCTTTTGCTAATATAAAATGTTAATTTGGTGATTTGTCATTTTGCAATAAAGCAATATGTTGATTAATCTTTCTTTTATTTCTAACACGTGCAATGGGATGCTTTTCCATGTAGTTATTGTGTTTTTACCGGATAATATGTTGAATTAATTAAAGTCGAACAAATATGAAGTTAAATCTTTCTACATATCAAACAAGTAACTGTATTAGTTAACAATTGTGCTGCATGACTCGCAAACGGTTAACATAAACTATTTGGAACCTACTTTAAACATAAAATTACAGTAAATCTCCAGACAAAACTCAATAAACACAAACATACTAACGTTGCTATTACACAACACTGTACAAACATTTCATATGGCAAGACTTACTAAATAACTAAAACAAAAAATAACCTTTGCAATTTATATTTTCTGTAATCTGAACTTACATTTTCGATCCATAAACATAAGAGCTTCTGCATAATCTGAATGATAGTATTAAAGATCATCATGTGTGTTGTCTAAAGGTGATGAAGACCAACCCAATGATAAAACTAATAAGATTGAGACGAGTAGCATCGCATCCGTGATTGAAGTCGATTTTGTCATGAAAACTAAAAAAATAATAATTGTATATCATTCAACAAAAAGAGAAAGATATACAAAGCCTTAAAGAGAGAAGGCTAAAAAAGAAAGCCAAAACTTTCTCATTCCTCTTTAACGAGAGCTTGAAAAGAACTGAGTAGAGACCAAGAAAGAAGTAGTATAATTCGTGAAAAAATAATACAAATAAAATAGTAATAATAAAAATAGTTGTTTACCTTTATAATTGGTTAATACGAGGGAGCTGAAATTCAAATAGAAAATTATTTTCTACCATCACACTCAATACATGCTACATTTTGAGGATTTTAAACGAATCTTTTACATTTATAAGGGTCTCTCACAAACATTGGAAAACAAAACAATCATCAATTTTTTTATACGTAATACATAAACTCTTGTTCTCTTTCATGTTTTAATATTTCATCTTAAAACAAAATTATTCATAAACTTATAATGTTTTTAGTACGAGTATTAAGAATATACGGGGCATTCCTAGTTCCCACCTAGCCTTGGCTAGAAGAAAAGCACAGGCTCAGGTCTCGAATCAAAAGGTGGACTTTCGGCAATCACCTTTTGAAACCCGCAAATGATATCGCGCTTTACACTCCTTAATACCTCTTTTATACCTGCAGTATAAAAAGCATAAACGCTATGAGTAATTACGTTGTGTTCCACTTATATATCGAGTAGAATAGTTATTCCATTGCTTGGTTCAAATTTTAGCCATGGAATAGCTATTGTATGGAATAACTATGCCTAGAATTAAGGAATGGTTATATTCTTTGTCAAATTTATGCTTGACAATTATATTTATATTTCTTAGTTATTTCTATTATAATTATGTAGCCTCATGTTTTAAAAATTTTTTCTTCATTCTTTAAATTTCTTTTTCTTCACACTTGTATCGTTTTCATTTTTCTTCACACCGTTTTAGTTTTCTATCCCTTTATGTGTTTGGCAGTTTTCATTGCAAATGTCTAAATAGTCGTGTAAAAATTTAACATAATCTTCTTCATTGCACTATTCCATTATAGATTAATTATTGACCCAAACATTAGAATAGAGTTGGAAAAAGATTAGTTATTTCAGTCATCCTCCATTCTGTTGATTCATTAATGGTTTTCAACCTATTTTTCGATTATTCCTATTACTTACTCAATGAGTTATCTTGTAATTTGTGATCAGATTTTAACAGCGTTTTAAAATCTTCGCTTAAGTGCCGCCTAGATTGATTTTTAAAAGACAGAAAATATATTAACTTAAAATAAACCTGTTTAGGTCTGCTTAACCCCACCTGACTATCCCGAATTTTAAAACACTTTTAGCTATCTACTTTCTAGCTAATTAGTTTTTACTTTCTTTGTTATAAATACAGTAACAAGATAAATCAAATAAAACATTTTCTGTTGTAAGCATCTGTCATTATTTTTTTGATAATGAAGTTCTTTTTCTCTTTAATCTATTTGTTCTTTTTATGTTAACATTCAATCCGTGGAATAACTATTCTATTCCTACCTTATTGTGCGTACCAAACATAACCACAGGGTTGGGTTTCACCAGTGATATTCATGTCTAGTATATTGTTAATATTGGAGACATGCGTAGTTAAATTCTCGGCATCATACCACAGCTAAAACCTCAGAAATACAATCTGAAAAAGGTTGCAAACAAAATCAGAATAAAATACAATGTCGCACCAGATTAAAAGAAAAAAAGATTGGTTCTTCTAACCCCAAACAGAGTTTGCAAAAATTTACAGGATGACAGTCAAGAAACAAAGTAATGTATGTATATATATGCACGTATGAACCTCTCCATTCTGTATTTGTACAAATGTTGGTGTGCTGGGGACACCGTTACGGGACCTTCTTTCCACTCACGAAAGGGTTTTCTTGGATCAGAGAAATCGGAAATGATTAGTCATTATTCATTATGATGATCGTGAAATTCAGCTATTTTCAACCCTGGGTTCCGATTTTGAAATCAGGAACTTTCTCGAACATCAATGGTTGGTTGAGTTGATTCCTTGTTGTCCAACCCAAAGGAACAATTCTGAAATGCATCCAAACTGCTGGCTATCAGACGGTTCAAACCACTAAGGCTATCTGCTAGCATAAACTCTTCTGAGTGGTATTTGATTGCTGGCATATCCAGATCCAAGGGCCCCAAAGATTCAGGCTTTATGCCCCCCCCCCCAAAAAAAAGAGAAAGAAAAGTTAGGCTGCAGTATTCTAATGCATAAAGAGAGAATCCATCAACAACGCATTTTTTGGTATCTCTATATCAGAAAAGCATGCAAAAAGGAAAGCTGAAAGAAAACATACCCAGTAGATATCACTTAGGCCAGTAAAATCTTTAGGCGAGTTTTCTACAACTTGATGATCAGGTGACAGAGAATCCATAGCGTTTTCCTCAGCAGAATAATCCACAGGCTCGTCTCTCATGTGTGTTCCCTGCAAAATAACAATGTTCAGCCAATCTGTTGTTTGCCAATAATGCAGGCAGGCACACAGCATAAAAATAATATTTGGCTGAATGCATCAGGACCCCTGAACTTATCCCTAACCGCCAAATTTTCCCCTAAAAAACTTTCAAAGATTCCAAATAACCCCATGAACTTGCAAAAAGTGCACCAGTTTGCCCATTTAATGCCATGTGTCATCTTCTGACTTTGAAGAGAAATCGGATATCTTTGAAAAGTCAAACCATCCAGAAACTGGCATGTGGTGTTGGAGCACTTTTTGTAAGGGAGAAAAGAGGCATGTAGGGACAAGTTCAGGGGTCCTGATGCATTAGCCAAAATATTTCGATTTAAAAGTACCTCAATAAATGCACTAGAGATTGTCGTGTTTGTCTGTTTGCAAGGAGTAGCAATTGGGTAATGCTGAGCATGATTCCGTTGAAAAGAGAAGGCATCACATGTTTCTTCAGCATCCCAAATTGATGATGTTGTATGGGATGTCACTGTAGATTGAAGTGCCATCTTATCTTGATGTTTTGCCAAGTGAGCAGCAATAGCAGCATCAAAGGAATCGCAGCTGAATGGCATCTGCAGTTGACAATGGTCGATTTCAACAGCGTCATGAGGTACTTCTGCCAATAGATCTCCCACACTAATGTTAGTGAGGCTGTCTGCCCATTCACCCGCTGAGAAGGCATTGCCATTGCTCAATCTCAAGTCATCCTAAGCATTTAAAAGTACAAAAGTTAAAGTGAATGATGCACCAATATTATACAACTCAATAGAATTGCGTTATATAAACATACATCTAGAATATCTACGAATACAAGACAGGTCAGGTACACTTACAGCATCATTAGATTGCTTAACTACTGTAGATAGTTGATCTTTACAAACATCCATTTGTTTCTCAGACCGGTCACTTGTTGACGGTCCAGATACAGGCACAGAATCCACGAGTTTCCTCCTTTCATTTTCCTTGCCCATAGAATCTATACTAGGTGTTGAATTTGATGTTGAAGGAGCTTGAGATGACAGAGATACTAATTCATCGTTGGAAAACCAGCCATACCTTCAACGGATTTGTATGTCAGTTATCATCCATATGGGTTAAGCATATACAATGCATATAAGTTGAAAAGAAAAGGGAAAATGCATCAAGACCCCTCTGAAATTGGCAACTTTTGCCTGATGCCACCCAGGACTTTCAAAATTTCCGGTTAGCCCCATGAACTTGGCAAAACTGCACCTGTTTGTCCACCTCCTCGATGCCACGTGTCAGAATATAGTTGGTTGGACTTGTGAAAGATGCATTTTTTTATTTTTTTCTCTCTCTCCACACACGGTGTTGTTGGGTGGGGGGTAAACTGATCAAATTCAGGGGGCTAAGTGGAACTTTGAAAGTTTAGGGGGGTTTGATGCATTAGGCTAAAAGAAAATCAGAGTGAACCTCAAGCGGAATGGGGAAGGGTTTCCTAATGAAGAGTATACATCTGCTGCACAAACGACGGAGTCTTGTTTCCACCTCTGATAACCAGCTAGATCTTTGCTCTGAGCATTGTAAGGAAAAAGCATAAGCATCAACTCCCCAGATGCTACTCTAGAACTTCCCCATTTACGATTTAGGTGTTCCAACACAGATGATATCTTTTTCCGTGTACTAAGAGTGAGCTCCAGATGTGGATTGTGATTATCCTGTTGGCAGAGAAGACCATGAAAGTTTCGAAATACCCCTCAGTCACTAGAAACCACTTCACATTTAAGTTCCAAACAAGTTTGTCATTGTGCTCACCATTTCTAAGGCTCTTCGAGTGGCATCATCAATGGGGAATAATTGGAGCTTAAGTTTCATGTTAGCATGAGCATTGCTATCAGTATAGTGATTCTGGGAGAAATCGAGCAAAGAAGGCACATCTTTTTCAGTAGGGTCAAGGCTCCTTATTTCTGAAAATCACATTATAAAGAGTTATTGAAACTTATGCAGCACTAATTGCAACTCATTAACAAACAAATATGGATGGTTAAACTCACCATCTTTATCAGAGGCCGTCCGCTCCAAATGCTCAGCAGCATCAGCAACCAAGGATACACCGGCCATTGCAGCCTTTTCCCATTTTTTATATGCAGATCCTAATAACAAAAAATTAGCTAAATACTTGTCATATCTTGAAGCCAAATACAAACATTAGCAAAGTAAAGATTGGAGTTCTGATACGCGATGTACAGAGAATAGACAAACTGAAACATGTAAAACTATAATTCAAGTCTAACTAGTATACAAAGGGAACAATCTTTCAAGAAGAATTGTATAAGAAGCTAATCACCTTGATTCCTTCTTTGTCTTGGAGGTTTCATTACAGTTGAGTCACCCCCATTGCTGCGGATAACACCTATGTTGACATTGCGCTTAATTGGACCTTTTCCAGCACCTAATCTTTGAAAGTTTTGACTGTCCACAAGAACTAGTTGAACCGTTCTTGTCTCATTTCCAGATGTTCTATTCTGACTTGCAATGGTGCTAGGAGCTGTTAAGGAACCATTTTCCACCTGTGAAGGACGCTTCCTAACATTCCTCTTTCGGTCTTTTATTAGTTGATTTTCCTTCAAAGGAAAATATATACTGATCAGTTGTGTCCAGAAGTAAATCGAATTTCATAATAAGAACCGCATCAGTTTTTTCAAACATTTGAACAGTCTTAACTAACCAGCGCTTCTATAAATATCTTGAACCTTCGTGGCTTCAGGTGAAGCTTTGAGGCTTTACAGCTGTACTTTTCCAATAAAGACCACCTGAAGAAACTCAAAAATACAATAAAGGAAAATTTATCCAGTTCAAGCAATTAGAAGAAAATAAACAACTTTAATAACAAAAAATGCTGGTTTTCATAGTTGAACCAAAATAAGAGAACGCCGAGGTCCTTGAATGAGAGGCATTTAGCCAATACACGAACAAAATACCCAAATGTTTTTGGACCAGAAACATTAGACAGTTACAGTGAGAATCTCAGCATGCGGACATCTTTTTAGCTGAAATACTTTTCTTCAGGTATGCAAAGTTCTATATGGCTGTAATGTACAAATGAACGATTTGAAGACCCATTGGTTCTAACAGCTGATTGCAGAGTTAATATATAAAATCACAGTAAGAAAACATGTGCATTGCATATTTCCTTGATTCATAACGCTTGCTTGTAAGAAAAGACCAATATATTATGCAGATAATATTACCATCGAAGCATCGCAGCATTAGTATCCTTGGAGTTTTTGGCATCTAAACAAAATCCTGGTCCCAGCAACTTGTTCATACGCCTCACAAGACGATAATAATAGTGTCTGACCTGCAAAACATAAAATACAACTGAATGATAAGCAAATGCATTGGAAACACCAGAAAGCAAATGAAACTTAGCATCATAAGTCATAACAATCAACCTGATCCTTATTTTTGCTCTGCACACGACGCGTTATCTTTTCGAAGTTCTGCATAAAAAATCCCAACACATTATAATGGGTGCAATTACAAAAAAAAAAAAAAAAACTCGGGAAGTAAATATACAAAAGTATTAACATACCTTGCCAACTTGTCGTAATGCTGAGAAGAAACTTTCTTCCTCTTGACGTGTCCAAGCAGCCCACTGCCTCGTCGGTTTTTTGGCTGCAGAATATATAGATGATAATTGAAATTTCACATTATTCCCCTCTGTACAACACATTGGCTACAGAACAACAATCTGTAAATACAAGCAGAGTAATATGTACCTGGTTGTTGTGGCTCAACATGATCTGGGATGGGTGGTAGGATAACAAGATCTCCATGCTGAGTTGAATTATTCTCCTCAGGAAGATTCACCTTGGAATCCAAGTGGAAATGCGACACCATCTCCATTCTATGGCATGACAAAATACTAATGGCTCATCCACTGTAGCTTTTATATTTTCAAATTTTTTCCCTTCGATCTCTAACTTGCTGTAAAATTAAAGAAAAATGTAGCAGCATTGTTTGGTAGAAGATATAAAATCATGTTAAAACTAATAAAATAGTCATGATGATGATGCGTTGAACAAAAGATAGTAATATAATATATGGCTCCTGCTCGGTAAAATCTAGGGTAAGTTGATTAATTATAGTTCTATGGCCCTCTCTTCTTTATTTTCTGGACATAAATTTTGACCAGGAAACCTTGAAAAACATTCAACAAAGAAACGATACAGTCACAGGCTTCTTGTAGCAACAGAATAAACAAAAGATTTCAACATATTGCCAATACAGTATGTTTATCATTCCAGTCTTATGGCTCAACAAGAAGCATAATTCCATGTTCCAGGACACTTAAGGAAAATAAAATTATTATTCCAACGCTATCAAGCATCATAATGGATAGATAGTAAACCACAGTTTTGATGAAATTTTCCGAAAAAAAGTTTTACTAGAAAAACCCTAATGGATAAACAACCTGCCTTCAAAACCTGCAATAAACTAACGTTTAGGCAATCAAACTTAAAAGAAGTATTAAATTTAGCAATCAAAAGCAGGTACAAAATGAAATACTTTAACACAACGAAATGAAAATGCATGAAAATAAACGACATTGGGAAATCAAATCTCGAACCAAACTCCATGACCAAATGCAATACATCCAACAAATTAAAGAAGAAAAACCATTAAACTTCTAAAAAATCAGACACTGGAGCTTATGAAACCCTTGGAATTTACCTTAATTTAAACTTCCCCCAATTTTTTAGCAGCTAAACAAAAATTAGGGTTTCGATCAGTAATGATCAATTTTGACTTTAAAAGAGCACAAATAACGAAACAAATCAGAAAAATTGAGGTCAAATTGCTCACCTTAACGAGCTAGAAACGAATTAAATGAGGAAAATTGAGGAAATCCAAAGAAATGCGCAGATAATTTTGAAAACAGAAAATATCCTAGAACAGTAGATAGAAAGTCAAGAGAACCCAGTTTTCTTTTTTTTTTTTCTTTTCTTTTTTTTACTCTGGCAAAAAATAAATTAAAATAAATAGAGAAACTTTATTACAAACGGTGGTTAATTTGAATGAAAAAATTTAAATTTAAAACTGGTTTTATGTAATATACTACATGTTTGAATTCTAAAATGCACACGTGTCACTTTATATAATCATATTTTATGATTTTTTATTCCAATTAGACAATATATTTCTATATTTTTTTAACAAAAAAAGAACATGATACTTCAAATATACTGCTTTAATTCATAACCGCTCAATTACCATATATATGTTTAAACCCTAAATTTACAAAAATTAGAATAAACAAAATTAGCAATGCATAAATATTAGGTGTGGGCGTCTATACTTTAGGGCAAATTGCAATTGCACCATTTAATTCAATTATTAATATTAAAATATTAAAATATTTAAGATGTTGAAATTATATATCATTAATTCAATGGAGATGTTACAAGTAACTTATTTGTATTGATGTCCATAATATTCACAATCAGTTGTGTAACTCAAGTTTCTACATTTTCTTGTATATCTTATAAATATGGACTTGTTGTTCATAATTCATACATGAGATATATTGACATTATACTTGCATTCTCTCTGGTATTTCAATATTCTATTTGTATTCTTCCATATCATTATATTTCTAATATATTATCAGCACGAGTTTCCTCTTTCAACATGTTCATATGAGATCACTATAGAAATTAATCTTGAAGTAAGGTGTTGATATTATTTTATACAAATTTCATTTTTATCTTTGTCCTAATAATTTTCTTTTGGTGTAATAGATATGTCGAAACTTGCAAACATTAAATTTGTCGCACTTGATATTTCTAGGAGTAACTACCTTTTATAGGTGCTAGATGCGAAAATTCATTTGGATTCCATGGGTCTCGGAAAAACAATAAGAGAAGAAAATGATGCTACTCTACAAGAACAGGCAAAGGCCATGATATTTCTTCGCCGTCATCTTGACGAAGCTTTGAAAAATGAATATTTGACAATCAAAGATCCTGCAGATCTTTGGAATGATTTAAAGGACAGATATGATCACCTGAAGTCGGTCTCCTTACCAAAAGCTCGTTATGAGTGGATGTCTTTACGCTTACAAGATCATAAGTCTATGAGTGATTATAATTCTGTTGTTTTAGAATAACATTCACACTGAAATTATGAGGTGAAAAAGTCACTTATGAAGACCTATTAGAGAAAACTTTCTCTACTTTTCATTCAGATAATATGTACGACAACTGTATAGAGAAAAAGACTAAAAAATATAGCGACCTAATTTTTATCTTTCTTGTTGCATAACAAACTAATCAACTTTTACTGAAAAATCATGAATTACGTCCCACAGGAAGAACTGCATTTCTTGAAGTGAATGCAACGTTACATAAGAATGAAAATTCTAATAATCAAAGGTTCCGGGAAAGCATGCATTATTTTACCAAGGATAACAAATATTACAATAAACAATGCATTATTTTTCCCGGATCCTCACATAATTTTGTTAAGTTTCAAAGATATTCGCAACAATGTATATCATATCAAAACTATGAGAGAAGACATTAAAGAATATCTTCATATTACAAACATAATTTCAGGGAAGAAAAATCTACTTGAAAAATTTTATGTTCTTCCATCTGGTTTATACTACACATTTATAAATGTGATGAAGGCCAATTTAACTATAAATCGAAAGTTTATAAATTAGAAAACTTATAAAATTTGGCATGATCGATTGGGTCATCCCGGTTTGATAATGATGAGAAAAATAATAGAAAATGCACATGGACATCTATTCAAGAACTTGAAGTTTCTTCAAAATAATAAATTATTTTGTGATGCTTGTTCGCTAGGAAAATTAATAATTAAACCTTCCAAAAGTAAGGTTGGAATTGAATCTCCAACATTTTTAGAACGCATACAATGTGATATATGTGAGCCAATTCATCCACCGTATGGACCATTTAGATATTTTATGATTTTGATTAATACTTCAACTAGATGGTCCAATCTATGTTTATTATCATCACGCAATATGGCTTGTGTGAAATTACTTACTCAAATTCTTCGTTTAAGAGCACAATTTCCTGATTATACAATTAAGTCAATCTGTGTTGATAATGCTGGAGAATTTACATCTCAAACTTTTAATGACTTTTGTATATCAACTGGGATAAAAGTTGACCATCCGGTAACTTATGTTCACACTCAAAATGATTTGGCAGAATCATAAATTAAGCATCTGCAACTAATTGCGCGATCATTGATTATGCGAACAAATCTACCAACATCATTATGAGCATATGCAATATTGCATGCAATATCGCTTATTTTTTTGAGACCAACAAGCTATCATGATTATTCACCCCTACAATTAGCTTTTGGTCATGAGCCTAATATTTCTCATCTAAGAGTTTTTTGCTGTGCAGTATATTTACCAATTTCTCCACCAAAATGGGTCCTCAAAGGAGATTAGAAATTTATGTTGCTTATGAATCCTCTTCGATAATTAAATATGTTAAGCCATTAACCGGTGACATGTTTATTGCACATTTTGTTGATTGTCATTTTGATGAAAATACATTTCCAAAATTAGGGGGAGAAAATAAAAATCCAATTTTGGAAAAAGAAATCACATGGAATGCTTCATCTCTTTCTCATATGGATCATAAATTAAGGGATTCCAAATTAAAACTTTAAAAGATAATCCATTTTCCAAACTTAGCAAATTGGTTGCCTGATGCACTTGCTGATTCAAAGCGTATTACAAAGTTGCATATACCATTATTAAATGTGCCAATACGTATTGAAATTCCTAAAGAACAAACTAACAATAACACTTTAACACGCTAGAAGCGTGGATGACCAATTGATTCAAAGGATAAAAATCCTCGAAAAAGGAAGAATGTCGATAATAAGGATAATCCTGTTGAGGATAAAGATGCTGATATAAATACACTTCTTGAAGAAGTACAAGCACCTGAAGTGCAAACACCTAAAGTTGTTGAAAATCAAGAAATTCAAATAAATTTTATTAGTATCAAAAAAATGGAATCGAGACAAAAATGATCGTCGATCCTATTTTTGAATATAATGTTGGAATGCGTATTGAGAATGAAATAGTAGATCACGAACCACAATCTGTTCAAGAATGTAAGGACAGAAGTGATTGGCCAAAATGGCAAGATGCGATTCAAGTAGAATTGAATTCTTTTAACAAACGCAAAGTTTTCGAACTTGTAGTTCGAACACTGCAAGATATTAAATCTGTGGGGTATGAATGAGTTTTTATGAGAAAGAGAAATGAGAAAAATGAAGTTGTGAGATACAATGCAAGACTTGTTGCACTAGGTTTTTCCCAAAGACCTAGGATTGATTATGAGGAGACATATTCTCCTGTAGTAGATGCGACGTTATCTTATTAGTTTGACAATGCAACAAAATTTGCAAATGCATTTAATGGATGTCATTACAACATACATATATGACTCTCTTGACAATGACATTTTCATGAAAATCCTCGAAGAATTAAAATTGCCAGAAAAACATTGCAAACAATAAATTTATTCAATAAAGTTACAAATATCCTTACATGGATTAAAATAATCTGGGCGCATGTGATATAACCACCTCAGTGATTTTTTGTTGAAAGAAGAATATCAAAATAATCCAATTTGTCCATGTGGTTTTACAAAGAAATCAGGACTTGCATTCACTATAATTTCAATTTATGTTGATGATGTAAAAATAATCAGAACTCCTGAAGAGATTCCAAAAGTTGTAGAATCATTGAAAAGTGAATTTGAGATGAAAGATCTTGGAAAGATAAAATTTTGTCTTGGCATGTAAATTGAACACCTGAATAAAAGAATTTTGGTGCATCAATCCAATTATACACAAAAGATCCTGAAATGATTTAATATGGACAATGCACATCCACTGAGCAATCAATGGTTGTACGATCACTCGATTTGAAAAATGATCCATTTCGTCCTCGAGAAGATAACGAAGAAGTTCTTGGTCTTGAAGTACCATATCTTAGCGCAATGGGTACGTTAATGTATCTTGCTAATAATACAAGGCCTGACATTACCTTCTCCGTTAATTTATTAGCAAGATACAACAATGCACCCACTCGAAGAAACTGGAATGGAATTAAACATATAATGCGCTATTTTCGGGGAACAATTGATTTGGGTTTATTTTATTCATATGAATCTAAATCAAAAATAATCGGATATGCAGATGCGAGATATTTATCTTATCCACATAAAGCTCGATCTCAAACTGGTTATTTATTCACATATCGAAGTACAGCTATATCTTGGCGAACAACGAAACAAACTATCACTGCTAATTCATCAAATCATCAGGAATTAATAGCCATCCTTGAGGCTAGTCCTGAATGTTTGTGGTTGAGATCATTAACAAATCATATCCGAGATGCATTTGGAAAATCTATGACTAAAGAAGATTCAACGATGATTTATGAAGACAATGGTGCATGTATTGCTTAACAGAAAGAAGGATACATTAAAGGAGATAGGATTAAGCATATTCCACCAAAATTTTTCGTTACTCATGATCTTGAAAAGAATGGTGAAATAAGCATTTAACAAATCCGTTCTTGTGACAACTTAGCAGATTTGTTCGCCAAGGCTTTACCTTCAACAACATTCAAAAAGTTGGTTTACGGTATCGGAATGCGTCATCTCAAAGACCTTCAATAGTCTTACGAACAAAGGGAGCAAACACTGTACTATTTTTCCCTTATCCACAGGTTTTGTCTCACGGGGTTTTCTTGGTAAGGTTTTTAACGAGGCAGTATCCCCTTTTTCCGCAAAAATGGACATCAAAGGGAAAGTGTTGAAATTATATACCATTAGTTCAATGGAAATGTTACATGTAACTTATTTGTATTGATGCCCATAACATTCACAATCAATTGTGTAATTCAAGTCTCTACATTTTCTTGTATAGCCTATAAATAAAGACTTTGTTCATAATTCATACATGAGATATATTGATATTATACTTTCATTCTCTCTAGCATTTCAACATTCTATTTGTGTTCTTCCATATCATTATATTTCTAATATTGAAGAAGTAATCAAGTCGTTTTGTTTCCATTGAAGCATCAACACGATTTTGACGTTGAAGAAATTTTTTTGTTTGAAAAGAAGAAACAATTAACAAATGATAAATAATATGTAAAACAATTAACATAGCCTAAGAAATATATATAATTATTTATATTGTAAATAAATTACATGTGGGGAAAAAGTAAAATGTAAAAATAAAGATCACAAAAACTAATATAGATTCATTCATAAATAAACTTATAATTAGAAATCAAATACTAATACAGATTCAAAGATTCATTCATAAATAAACTTATATTTAGAACATCAAATGCATTATTTACAAAATCAATAACAAATTATTTTGATTTTCTCCCATTAGATTCTATATACAACTTTTTTATTATAAACACAAAATCACAAAAATACATATTAAAAGCAATTGTTTCCTTAATAGAATAAATTAAAGAACAAAAAAATTAACTAGATTAGAGTTTTAACTAAACTTGGGAAAATAAATAATAATAATTCTTAACTGAAAAACTAGATTGCGAAACACATTTTTTATTTGTGATGCATGCGCCAAGGTGTGTTGGAGATCTTGAACAGTTTATGGAGCATTATTTCTCCAATATTGAACCACAATCATAAGCATAAACTTTATTGCAAGAGATACTGCATATCCTTCAAGAGTTCATGCATGGATGATGTCACGTTTCAGTATTAATAGCTCACCACTTGATAAAAAAATATTGCAAACTACAGATTTGGAATTAGGATTATTACACACTCAATTTTTACTTCTGTAAACAAAATATCACCCTCATAAATTTGCAAAAAAGTTTCAGAAGAAGAAGATGAGGGCTTTGTATTATATGCTAAAATTGTGGTGGCTAGATCCTGGGATTGCTAAATTTTTCTTGGATCGATGAAGTAGTTCCATCGTGTAGATCCATATTGGAGAAGAACTACTCATATTCAGTAGATTTAAAATTTGACACAAAGGAAAACAGAAGAATCTGGACGATAAACTTAGTCATTTGCTGAGGTTGTTATTCTTTTTCCTTTATATTTTTGGTACAAGCTAGTTAATATATGACCATACTTATGTGCATGACTGATCGAATAATTAAGCTCGTATCATAAGTGTGATATACTCGTCGTTTTGTTTTACTTGCAATCATGATTGTAGTACAATACATACAAGACGTAAACAATATATAAAAGTCTTGAATCTTGAACGATATGCTAAATTCTTGACAATATTCAATATTCAAGTCTTAACTCTCGAACCAGAAGCAAAGAGTACTTTTCAAAGTTTAAATATGTTAGCAGACTCGTATAAAAGTCAGATACAAAAAAGCTGCTGCTCAATGGTAAAAGGAGAGCCAATATTCAATATAAAGTGGAGCAAACCTCTCCTAATAACTGAAAGTATATCACAAAACTTCGAGAGTATTGTATTGAATATTGTCAAGAACTTAGCATCTATTTCGAGAGTCAAGGCACCTTGTATCTATTGTATGATTGCAAGCAAAACAAAACGAGAATCAAATTACACTTACGCAAGAGTTTAATTATTCAAAAAAGAATAACAACTTCGCAAATGACCAAGTTTATCGTCCAAATTCCTTCTCATCCTCCACCATTTACTTCTGTTTTCATTTGAGTCAGATTTTAAATCTACTGATTATAGTAGTTCTTCTCCAATATGAATCTATACGATGGAACTACTTCATCGATCAAAGATAAATTCCACAGGCATTCTCAGGATCTACCCACCACAATGTCAGGATATGATACAGAGCCCTCCTCTTCTTCTGAAACTTTTTTCCCAAATTTTGCTTTATGTAAAAAGTGAGTGTATAATCGTAATCTCAACTCCGCACCTTGTAATATTTTATCAAGTGGCATCAGCATCACAAGTAGTGAGCTGTTATATATTGACACATGACATCATCATCCATGCATGAACACTTGAAGGATATGCCAGGTGTCAATGCACAGGCTTAACTGGCATTCTCATTGCAACTGCTTGTTTAAAATCTCAGTTGAAGATTAACCTGAAAACGGTTTCACCTTCTAGACGAAACCCTGCTATGGGGAAAGCCAGTTAATGCCTTTCCGAAATAACAATATCTTGAATGAATGGTAGCTTCAATGCGATATCACCAGTTTCAGTTACATCATAATATGGCAGACTTTGAAAGCATTGATCTGTACATAGGGGCGCCTCGATCTATAACATGATTTTCCCAGTCTGATCTTACTCCGAAAGGGTTCTCCGCGAGCCATGCTGTTTCGTCATCTTTACTATCATTGGCTAGAGTAAGCCTGCCTCTGCTATTATTCAGAAATAGTTCTTTCATTCTCACTGCAACTGCTTCTATGTCCGATTGCAGAAATACCTACGGAAATAAATTATCGAAACCAGTAAATGCCACGTGGAATTAGAGACAGTACTCTCTGAATATGTACATGGCATGAGCGGTGAAATTTTCGCATTACCTTGCCATCATGTACAAGTAGATCTGCCACTGCTTCAACTAATGGCTGTTGAAGCATTCTCCATCTGTGTTCAGGGTTGTTAAAGTCGGGATTCGGACACTGATAACGTAATCAGGAATGTTATGTAAAAAGAACTAGTAAGTCAAGGCAGAATATGAAGAAATTTGTAGGCTACCTGCAAAACCTGTGTATACTGAAAAGTCACAGGTTTACATTATTTATTTTTGGCCCGAAAAGTCAACTGCCCCCTCAACTTGCAAAAATGAACCAGTTTTCCCCCCTCTATCTTTAAAAAATGCACTAGTGTGCCCTTGAATACCACAAAATTGATGCTTTTTTGCAAGTTCAGGGGGTAACGGCGTGCTTTTGAAAGTTGAGGGGGGATTTGGCTTTTTGGGCCAAGTTCAAGGGGCTAATGACGTGTTAGGCCTTTATTTTAATAACAAATGTACATTATGTGTACCTGAATTGAAACGAGGACCAATTCTCCAGGGTAGCCAGAAACTATATAACGGAATGTTGTTGTTGCATCAGTTGCGATAAAGTATCTGTTCATACAAACAGCAGAAGAACATGAGATGTTAAACAAAAACAAAGCATCGTCCACAATAAATTACATATCTAATTCTTATTAGAATATTATGCTTTCGCTGAATTTTTTCAAAAAAAGTCCAGCTGAAGCGAAATTAGTCAAACTAAAATGGAAGCTAAGAACCATACCCATTGTTGATGCCATTCTGATGAACATACTCCAAACATCGCCTTACAAGCTATAGAATCATAACCAAATCACGTCAAAAACATTTCTAGATAAAATGGCTTCACAACTAAGTAAAAGAAATGACCTTTTTATTCATCTCTAGCCCGAGAAAATTTAAATCCGTTCTTTTTTTAGCCATTCCGAGAAGAAACATTCCATTACCTGCAAAATTTGATCCAATATAAGAAACTATACTTGAAGACTCAAACCCTTCTCTCTCATTTTTCACCCTCTTCATGCCAAATAAAAATCATTTCGCAAAAAAAAAACACTAGACAAAGAGAATCAAACTACACAAATAGAGGAATCAGTGTCAACCAGCAAGAAACTAAGCTATAAACTTGGCAAAAGTTCAAGGAAAATAAATTGATACCACTTCCAATGTCAACTACCAATGGTTGGGCTGGATCATGGAATGCAGAACTCCAGTCAATCTCGAACGGGTATGCCTACAAAAGAAATCGATTGAATAGTGACTCTGAAAGATGGAAATTTAAATGAATTTTACGCTCCTGAAGAATAACTATTCAACTATGCTAGCTGGAAATTTTCCTAGCAAGGTCCACGCACACCGAAAACTGAGTAGAAATACATGGAAGAAAATGAAAATGCAGTTAAATTTATCGACTTTCGACAAGAAAATGAATGGAAATGTTGTTCATGTAACATACTCTATCCAAGGCCATGATTCCAGGAAGCTTTCTTCTTTTCAAAAACTCCCAAGCTACAGAAGCACTATCAATTGTCGAATAACTTGATTCTTTCATTTCTGCTTTCAATGCCATATTCCCCACTATAATTATGTCGCAATTTTCATCACTAAGGTTGCTAAGCAGATGAGCCAATTTAGGTGCACCGTTTATACATAGGCTGGAGAAACTGAACTTCACAGTTGATGACTTGAATTTCATTGGACCAATACACACAATTTTCTGCAAATTAGTGGTTAAATCATATAAACCAGAATAAGAACATCAACAAAAAAGAAAGAAAAAACACGAGTCAAATTCAGGCTACCTGAATGGAATCGGTAGCCTTGATATACATCAAAAGACTTTCTTGTTTTTACCTTGCATTTGATTAGAAAGGAATCTATTTCCTTGAGTGATTTAGGCCCAAGATCGATAGGTAACCAACCTAAAAGAGAGGAACTGGTATAAATATCTCAAAAATAAAAATGAATTTATACTTGCACAAATTATATATAGTTTATAGCAGATAATGTAATTATTTACATATAGCCATTTTCACAAATTATAAATCGGTATACAATTTAAGAAGTACTAGGAATTCATCAGACATTAATACAATGATGACTGGTTGAAAATATTTATAAGCATTATCATAACTAGATTGAGGTGCAAGGCAAGAAGATATAGACTGCCTCAAAAGTTACAGTTGTTCTGAGTACATCTTTATACAAAAATATTTTGGCTTGGTTCTTATGATATGGTAATATATTGTCATTCAATGGTGTTTCAGCTACTGGCAAAATGGACCGCCACAAGACGGGAAGAGGTAGAGGAATATCAGAGATATCATTGCCATTGGAGAGGCTAAAACTATTCTTAGCATAGAAATCAATAATTTCCACTAAATTTTTAGTAAAAAATGTTCATATATTACTGAAGGTACAAGTGAACATTGTCAAAAATATTGTTTTTGCTGAAATTTTCAATATGCATTTTTTTCTCCAAGATAGATTATGCAGGGATGATTGTCTCTCCTTTGTCTTAAAAGCATTCCGAGTGCCAATATTTGGCAAAACACTATAATATATTTGCCAAGATTGTAGATCAAAGAGTTCGGATGTGAATCCATTGCTAGAGCTACAAGGTTATATTTGCTCAGAATTCACAATGCATTAACACATTGATGGCCATGTGCCCAAGAATCCAAGATTGCAAATTTTCCAAATGCAGCCGTTAACTTGGTTCACTGAAAACAGTATATCATGTTATATCCAGTGCACTAACAGTGTATCAAGATTGCAATACATTGATTGAGATTTGTTTGTTCACATCACAGGTTTAAAACTCAATATCTTTTATCAAAGGCTTTTGCGGATTCAAATACATTCTGTAATGAATCGGCAACATGTTGCAGATTAAGAAAAAAAATACATGTTTATTTGATGCATGACGATATTCAGTTCTGCATTTAGTTGCTTAAACAAAGCTAACTACTGGAATTGCTACAAGAGTGCACATTGAATTCTCAACAAAGACAATATTTTCAACATTGCTTTTAACATCTGTAAAAACATAGTTGTAAGACAAAAAATGACCACCAGTCCACCATTCATAGAGTTTTGCTGCAATAATTAGGCAAAAATTCCACAACCTAGTAAACTAAGGGCAGTTTGGCATTGCTTCCCAAGACCAAAAGCTATTGTCCGAGGAAAAGCTTGCGAAATGAACTTTTTAGGACAGCAGTTGTCGGAGGCATAAATTATTCAAGAAGATAAATAGTATTCTTGGCTCTGATAACTAAAACATATTATCAATCATTATAAAAATTGATGTAGGATTATAAAAGATATAAAAATAGAATCTCACCATCCAAAATTTCATGAGACGGAAATACTTCCATTTGATCTGATTTGCAACCATTTATGCACCAGAAGTCTTTGGGATACAAAATTGAAACGTTCCTGCCATTTGCAAAGCAAATCATGTCCGAAGCTGCTTTATGTGCCCCAGGTTCTATGAATCTTGAAGGAACAGGATACCCCAAGGCATGCATTATTTGAAATGACATCATGCCAACAAACACCAGTGCATCACATTTAGACGCTAAAAATTGCAAGGCGGATGCTTTATTATAGAGATTGCCACCTCCAATCTGCATCGAATAGGAACTTTGCATGATTCATGAGGCATAAAACATGTTAAACAAAGGATTAAGTTCTTTCACGAAACATGCAGCGAGTTATAGAGACATACAATTGCAATATAAGGCTTTTTGTCAGCAGCAGAGGTTTTCTTCAATTCATACAGGCTTTGTTCAAAGTGAAAGCCAGCTAATCGAGCAGAGCAAAAGCGTGCAATAGCTACTGTTGAAGCGAGGATTTTATGAGACACTGAGAAGCTGTCATTGACAAATATATCAACTCCTGAAGATAACAGTCCGGCGAACATTGAAGAGTTGGCAACTTCCTCTTTAAACTCAGAAAGATTCTCAAGGAGTAATATATCTGTTTTCTTGAGGACTTCAATCTTTAACTTCGGATCATGAATACATTGCACAGAAACAACTTTGTGTTCGAGGACGGATGATAAAATGTCTGAACGAAAGGAGAATTGTTTAGTAAAATTTTGATACCCTTGAAATGCATAGTAATCTCTCTTATTCATTTGAAACAAGCATAAAAAAACACTAAATCAGACGAGTGAATGGCGGAATATGTACCAGCAGAAGACTCTGAATCAAGATGCTTTGAATTATATTTCTTCTTCCAGGCACTAACAAGGATTACTTTGGCACCATGTTCATTTAAATACTTGATAGTGAAAACTGCATTTGGAACTGTTTCACAGCTCTTGCCGAGTCCTTCTAACAGAATTGTATTTTCAAATCTAACCATTACAACTTTTCCTGAAAGCTCCTCCTTTGGAAATTCTCTAAGAGTTTGGACATATGGAAGGGTCTCGATCTCTTCTACATCAGAAAAGTTAGCCTATCAATACAGCCAAAATGGAAATGAGTATAATAATCTTAACTTAAACATAACTTCTACTTACAGAGTACCATATTCAAATATGCCATAAAGAACATAAGTGAAAAGTGGTTTACATGCCAGAAACTTTTCAAACTAATGGACTAAAAGTAGTTTCATCAAGCTCAAATTTTTTGCATAAACATCAAGTCTTCCGAGTTCAGATTCTACTGACAAAAAATATCCTGTCCACTAAACTAAAGTACTTCATATCCGATGACTTTGCTAGTCAAGAACATTTGCCTGATAGCATTGAGTACCATTATCACTTGAAGAAAAGCAAAATTTTAGGGAAGAAACAATTGAAAGGTCTCACTGATAATTGCTAATCAATTTTAAAAAATTTCTCACATCCATTGATATGGATAATAGAGAACCTGGCAAGCCTTAGTTTGCCCCAAAGTGGAATTCCATGTATATTGATTCTCTAACTTATATGACTAGTATTATCATGTGAAATTGAAAACGAATGACTATACTTAAAAACAATTTAATTCATTTTGCAGGAAGTTGATTCCAGTGAATAAGTCAAACAAACAAGACTTGTCAGTACCTTAAATTGAGGCGAGCTTTTGCTATGATCAGCCACCAACAAACTACCTGTTAACATCAAATATGAATAACCTCAAGACTGAAGAATTACAAGCAGTAATGAGTTTCCAAAGCAAGCTACTAACCTTTTGAGTGAACTGCATTATAGTTCCTAAATTTAAAAGTATCTCCAATATATGAAGGAAATTTGTGATGTTGCAGCAACTTGAGTGGGATGGTACGACAGCTGTAGAATCTTGATTTAGGGATGACTTCAATCAGAGGTGGACTCATCTCCTCTTTTTGCCTATATTTTTTTGTTCAAGTAACAATTTTAAGAACCGCCTTTTCTTTGAGTTGAACAAGGAAAAAAAACGGTATGAATTCCTGCAAATGGAAAATAAGAAAAGGATAATGCTTTTGGGTTTTATTGCTGAAGGGACAAATTTGTCAATTGGACGCATGCAAGTCGAGTCTAATACGTTGTCGTTTAATCAGTCCAATTGGTCTACCTCTACCAGTGGCTCAGCGATGCTATTATTCAATTCGACTCGCCAATCTCTACCTTTTTGAGACCTACGCCTGCTCCCCCGATCATCGGAGATTCAGTGGAATCAATTCAAAGCATGGGCTTAGGGTTTGTAGTTGGCTCATTCGGAGTGCTGGTTCTAGCCCACGCTGCATATTCAACCATTCAATGTAAGTACCCCAATTCATGAATCTAGAATTGATTTATTTTTCTATTATTTTGATGCTTCTAAATTTTATCACTTTTTTGCACATGTGTTCAGATAGAGGTTTGTTGAAGATCATGGAGGAGGAATTTTCTGGGCCTCCAATGAATGTGAGATTTGCGACAACTTTTCTGTATGAACTTTGATTGTTATAATCTTTTCAGAATGAATAATGTGTAATTCCGCTTTTCTCTTATTGAATTTTAGGTGGTGATAGAATTGCTGTTAGGGTTAGTATTCTGTCTGTGGGCTGGTTTAACGGTTCCAGGAAATTTCCTATCCATTCATCCTCATTCTGAGGAAAATAGGTTTGTTTTTTCTGCTACTATAAGTTTTGTTTCATTTCTGCTTTCTGTTTCTGCTGAATTATGATGATTTTGGTACTTTAGTTTAAAATTTTGGTATATTAGTATATTCTTCCAGCAATGAGCTTTCTAGGTGCCAATTTGAGTTGAGTGTCGAAATCATGCTATGTAATTGTATACGATGTGTAGAACATGTGGTTTCAGTCGCGTTTTCTCTTTAAATCACGATATGGTGTTAGAAATTGACATCCTGAACTGTCCTTGAAAATGCAGAAGAAAAACCTGTTTAAAGTGTAGGTAGTAATGAGTGATTTATTTATGAGAAATGGAATTTTGTTTATCTGAAATGGTATATAGGCTTATCATGACTCAGTTTTTGCCGTTCTTTAGAGTGTGAATATTCCTTATTGAATTTGAGTTGTTTATAACTTTATGCAAATCATGTTATCATGTCAAAAATTGTCAGTTTGACAATTGACAGCCTAAACTTGACTTTGAAGGCAAAGGGATACCTGGTTTGAAGTGAAATCTGTAGAGACTAATCTAAATATGAGAAATAGAACTTTGTTTGAGCTAAAATTGTATAGGCTGATAATCATGATCTAATTGTAAAATGGCATGAAAAATTATCACTCAGTTGTTTCTGCTTTTAAGACTGAGTTTGTCATTCCTTTTCGAACTGAAGCATTCAATGTGTGCTACACTATCAATTTCTTTCCTTTGTATAAATGTGTTATATTTTGTACATGCTACACGGTGGTTAGAGAAGTTGTAATCTTATTAAGTATTTCACAAGATTTATTTCTCTACTTGCTAGGAAATTTTTGTATTGGTATATGATTGCTTCAAATTCATAGAAATGATAGTCACACAGTTTTCGCACAATGCATTACCTGTATGTGCTGTTTTTAGACATTTTCTCCCCTTTAACTGGGCAAGGGAATTCTATTGATTCTATGAGAGCAAGCCATGGTTGTTAACTGAAATGAGGTTGCTTGTACTTATTTGAACAATCTTATTAATCCTTCATGATAAGTAGTTCAGATATACTTATTTGAACAATCTTATTAATCCTTCATGATAAGTAGTTCAGATGTACGCTTGAATCCTACTGCATTTTTATGACTATGTCGGTAACAAATTTTAAGATTTATGGTTTTTATGGGATAGATCTCAATATGAGTAAAGTAAGTTATGGTAGTTTAGTGAGGTTTTGTTTGTACGAGCTTAGATAATAGCTAATGCAATTTACCCTACAAATAATCAATAATTATAAACGTACACTTGTAGGTTCTGTTTGTTTTTTGACTATTTTGGAAAAAAGTCTTAGGATTTGTTCTTCATGGTATAGACTTTTTGATGAGCAGATGGTGGTTGTAATTGGATGCCTGTACTAATCAAATTAAAGATTAGTTTGGAAATACCCTTGAACTTTCTGTAGTTTTGCAATTATAAGTATTTTGCATGTTTTAGGAACAATTTGACGCTAAATAACCCTTCTGCTTTCCATATATCTTTAAATTTAGTGTGGCTACTCGACTAATAAAATGATATGTTGTTCACTAAGTACTGAGATTGGTGTGTCGACTTGTAAGTTGTATAATCGCGGACAGTTTTTATGTCAAAGAAAATGATGGTTATGTTGCTGCTACTGAGTTAAATTTATGGCTTTTTTTATTGCATATTCTGTCCATTTGACACTAAAGTTCACAATTCTTGGTTTCAGGATAGTTTCTTTACCAGCAAATATGGATTATATGATCTTCAACCATCGTGGCCGTGTATTTCCTTCAGAACCGGACTTGAAACTGAAACGTTAACAGCTTTTCATATAATATTGAGAACTGAATCGAGAATTATTTCAGCGTGGAAGGTCATAATGGTTTGTTAGCTACTCTGATTGCAAGGCATTGTGACTTGGATAAACATATATGTTCTTCCTTCTCATTTAGATTTTTGCTCAACTTGTCCTGTATTTTATTTCTATTGATCACCTTGGTTGTGAATGTAAACTTGAATAGATTTCTCACATTTTTCTATGATAGAATTTGTCCTTGGATCTAAGCGCTTACGTTTTGTACGCTTTCAGTTATTTCTTGGGAAAATTAAAATATGCTTTAAGCTCTTGATTTTTGTCATGTTCTTTGAGCTTTTCTTAGTTATAATCACCTACTTGCAAGTCTAAATAAGTTAAAATTCAGACATACGCATTCATTATTCACTAATGTTTAAAAGTATATTTTTTATGGCTACGAAAATTATAAAAGCTCATGAAATAAAATAAAAAATAGTGATTCATTTTCGAAATGATGTCCCTGGTCCTGCTAATCAATTTTGTAAAACTATTGAAGCATGATTTGTTAAACTAGTTCACTGTAGATATGGTAATAATTACTTTACAAAAATGGGCTATATCTGAAAAAATTCGGTAGGTTTTCAGCAACTTCCTTACTGGCTTCTGGGTTATCGTCTCTTCGTCTCCTTTCCCTCTCAGTATCCTGTGAAAAAACAAATAAATTGACAAGGGCACATTCCATCATACATTATATCAAGATTATATTAACAAAATATGATATAAAAATCTAACAAAAGCGTATTATTTCAATGTTATTTCATTTTCTGCAAGCGCCCACATATACCAGTAAAATCAGCAACAGCGAAGCCCCGGATGAAGCGCTTTGAGGTCAACAGCTCAAGAGAGTGATTATTCACTCAAAATTTGATGCCGAGAATGTTCCATCTATAACAAGGATTAAACAAACTGATCAACACTATAAGATAAACCATAAGATCAGGACTTGAGAACAAATAGTCTACAACAAACCTGAGTAGCAACCGAAGCAAGTTCACCAATGAGCGGGCCAATCAGCGAATAACGTTACAGCTGAGTAAGTTCCTGCGGATTTTCCATAGACTGCCTAAGTATATACTCAGCTCTCCTCTTCTTATCGTCTCGTTCATCTTCCCGACCCAACACATGTCCCACTCTCCCTCCACCCTTTCTCGACAGTCTCACATCTAGCGGCTCGCTCAACAACAACTTCTTCCCCGTTTTAAACCTGAAAATGATGTTGGGCCGCTTGTCCGAAACCAACTTTCTTTCACTCTCTCCGTTATCGCCGAACTCGCCTTCTTTCGCGGCTTCAATGGCAGGCGCAAATGCATCCAACAACGAAACATTGTCTTTCACCTTCGAAACGACTCCTTTGATATTGTTGCTGTTATTTTTGCCCTGTGACGAAGAATTCTCTGCTGAAACACCGCTCATTAGCCTCTGCTGCAAATTCAGCAAAGCGCTCTCTGCCTTCCTTCTCTGCCTCGCTTGCTCGATTTTCTCGGCACGGAGATCGACCGCCCTTTCGTTCCACATCGGAGTGTGGACGTAGGTATGTGGATCGGGGAAAGCGGGCAGCCAGGCCGGGATGTGCTTCCCTGGTGGCGTTTCGTTCATCTCCACAAAACTAGGGATTATTTTCCTGTCTCTGACAACAGGAAACGACGGAACTGGCTGTGCAAACGGGATTTCTTCGGTGGAGGCTACGAAATTTATTAATTCCTTGACAGCGCTGGAATTGACTACGCAGTTTCGAGAACTTGATGGGCCTGAAAAGCCTCGGGGTGCTCCTGTGTCTTGGAAACCTCCGATTATGTCGAATAGATTGCATTCTGATCTACCTGATAAACTTGCGAGAGAAGCTGAAGTCTCGCCGAGGTCAAGAAGGTAACGGATTGCTACGTCTGCGAGTGCATCCAAAGCCGACTCCTTTAACCCGTGAAACCCTACAGTCTCGCATATTTGCGCCACTGCCATTCTTGAAACGGCACGAGCAAAGTCATCTGCTTTGGGTCGTCCTGGTGTGCTCTGTGCAACTCCACCGTTCATGTTTGAACAAGACGCTGATCAAGAAAAGAATCATATAACCAAAAAAGAAGCTTATGCAGAAGCATGACATATGAATTATGCAAATAAATTTGGCATGTTAACAACTCAGAATCATAGATATCAAAATCTTACGATTCGATTTGATTCACCCCAATATCGATTCGAATCTGTAGGGTGAATCTAAATCATAGTTGTTAGAGGCGCTAGGCGCAAGAGGGCTAGCCGCGCCCGAAGTCAAGGTGAGCGCCTGAGGTACATTAGGCGCCAAAAATTTACAAAAAATATTTTTCTTACAAAGTGAAGTTAGATGCAATAACATAACAAAAAAGAACTAAGAGATTTGTTGGAGGTAAATATACATGTAAAATTGACATATTACATTAAGAATATATAGTCTTCAATTAATCCAACCTTAAAATGAATTGAATTAGGAATATCTACACTTTATTTCTTTTATTATCTTAAAATAGATGGAAAATATATTAAAGTAAGTTAAAATCATTAAATAGAATTGTTGGAGGTATATATATATATATATGTATGTAAATTTTACATGCATTAAGAATATCTATACTTGAGTTGATTTAGCCTTAATAAGAAT
>CATIWQ010030172.1:0-28936 GCA_949673415.1 Euphorbia schlechtendalii
TAATATAAAATAAATTATATTATACCATTAACTAAATTAATTTTTTGGAGTTATATAGATTATTCAATTACATTGACTTGACATGTCAATTAATTAATAATCGATTCTTCATTAAGTCTTGTAACATTGCATGTATAAGAAATTTCAGATCAGTAGTTCTAAGCGAACGATCCATTGGGTCTGTCCATATGTTAGCAATGGGATTCACCCATAGACTATAAGCGGATTCTAGCAAACCATTACAGTCCCCAATTGGGAAGGAATACAGCCGTCTATTAAAGATACTGAACCCAGTAGTTATCTCACAAAGTCCTTTTGCCAGCTAACATCAATATGATGAATAAGAAGCATGGTGCTTGTCACCTCTTATGCAGTTCATCGTATTTCTTGATTTAGAATAAATTGATAAAATAAGTCAACGACTTATTAGACGTCCTTATCAGTTTTATTCATCAAGTGGCCGGTAATTCATTTTGATTTATCAAATCGAATGACAATCCTATCAGTTCAACACTACTACTAATGTGGTCATGAAATATACCGAGCATACCCGTACTTGATTCCAATATTTAAGGACCCGTTAGTAATATACTACAGCATACTCAATTCCACATCTGTAATAAGTTGAAATCAAGTCCGAGGACAACTGAGACCTACTTAGTAAATTGTCTATGACATACAACCATGTGACTTTGTTGTGTGGATCGGTCTTGCCCCATGTTTTCAACATGTGCCCATGTTCATGATCTACTTTACCAAGTGACATAGCAACTACATTGCTATAGATCATCCAACATACAAGTCTTTCGTTTCATTCATTCCCGTGATTAAAATAGACTTGAGACATTTATGATTATCAATCAATGGATACTCTACTCATATTATAGTACAAGGTATAAATGCAGTAGATTATTGCCCTTATAATGTGACACTGCATGAACCAATGCCTTTTGAACTAGGTCACATCAACAATTTCAACAGAAATGTGACGGACATGTAGGTAAGAGAAACAAATTAGTGGGAAAGAGAAACTGAAAGTAAGGAAAAAAATAAAAATAATTAACATATATCAATATCTGAATGAGAGACATGGAAGGACCCACTACCCGACACGCTACCCGGGACAGCACATTTTTTTCCACACTTCCGTATTATCTCAAATACAATTTGCACCAGAATGACCCATATTGATTTAATGTTAGTCATTCATATCCTCTCCTCTAAAATATACGTTCAAACATCATTATCATTGATAATTAAGATTAAATAATCATATTATTAAGTTTGCAAAGTATTATTTAATTTCAGTTTTTATAAGTGTCAAACTGTTTATAAACAAATTAAAAACATGCATCTCTTTCTGGATGATACATTATTCTTCAATAAATTTGGCAAAAATATTGAATTTAGATTGTCAAATTATGGAATTTTTAGTTACCAAATACAATAGAAAACTCAAAAGTTTTGTCACTAGGAAACTAAAGGAATGCCCTGAAAAATTAGATATAATAACGAGAAAATATTATTAAATTTATCATTTTGTTAGATTATACTTTTATCCTTTTCTATGTTAACTTTATCTACCCCTTGTAACAAACTTCTCTCTCCTTTTTAATTGAATTTGAATTTCACAACTCTAAATGTCACAAACCGTTGATTCATGAAATATTTTGGAAAATTTTTTTTTATCACAGTCTTATACATGGTATAATAGTGATATAACTCTTTTTTTAAAGTCTTTTGTGAAGACCTTATTCATGGTATGATAGTGGTATTTATATAGTTTTTTTTCTCCTTTAAGTTCACAACAGTATTGGATTTCCCTTAAAATCATGGTATGCAGACCTTAAACCTGGTATGAAAACTCTTATACATGGGTAAAATGTACTTATATATATATATATATATATATATATATATATATATATATATATATATATATATATATATATATATTATATATATTCCCCCTTTATGTTTACAATAAACTCATTTCCCAAAAAACAATAATTTATCACAGTCTTATACATAGTATAATAATGGTATAATACTTATTTTTTGTTGCCTTTTCATGAAGGTGTTATACATGGTAGGGGTGTTCAAAAACCGAACCGAACAAAAATAACCGACCGAACTGATGTAATTCGGTTTTTCGGTTCGGTTATTCGATCTAAATGGGTCGGTGTCGGTTATTGATTTTATAGATTTTTAGTGATTTTGATCGGTTCGGTTTTTGTTAATAATAAACCGATATAACCGAACTAACCGATTAATGAAAATATTTATGAAAATTGATTTTTTATAAATTATAATATCATTTTTTAACTAACAATTAAAATACCGAAACTACCTCAATCTCCACACCACTTGCAACACCAATACTAAATATTATGTAAAGACATTTAGCATATTGATCTTGCCTAAAATTTTGTTTCTCATTTAGTTGAAATTTACTTATTAATAATGGATGTTAGTTTGTTTTATTATAATTATACAAGTCCAGTACTTACTATCAAGTCGGCAAAATCTTATTTTTATTTCAATTTATAATTTTTTTTAAAAATAGGGTAAATTAATGTGCATAACAAAAAATTACAGTAAGAATTAGTAATGATAAATAATATGGAAAATATACAAAACAAAACCGAAATAACCGAACCCAATACATCGGTATAATGTATTCATAAAGTCTTTTTTCTCCTTTATATTCACAATTGAACTGAATTTTCCATAAAAATCATGGCACGAAGACCTTAAATCTGGTATGAAAGCTCTTATACATGATATAATAATAATAATAATAATATTATAGTATATTCCCCCTTTATGTTTACAAGAAAACTCAAGCTCTAGTAAAAAAACCATGACATGAAGGTCTTATACCTTGTATAAGAGTAGTATCACATGTTTGATAAAATGCTTGACTTGAAACAAACGTCTTATACCTTGTATAAGAGTGGTATAAAGTCCTTGTTTCAAATTAAGCATTTCATCGAACATGTGGTAGACATGTACAAACAAAATGAAAATCTCTACAATAATCATCCTGCATTCCAATCATTATATCTCGGAAAAGATCAAATGAGACAACCAAATAACAAAAACTCAAACTTGAAACTATCACTTCATTTCATTAGGAACATAAATGATAATGGCATTGGTCTTACCCAATTATCTACACAACACCAAATTACCAAGGTCTAACCTAACCCAAGAAATAATTCTTACGTGTTGTTAGTAGTGGCATTATTTTTTAACTTTCTTTAGAGGATTACATTATGTTCCCTTCGTAGTGTTACTATCAACATTCTTTGCATTTTTATTTGCATCCTTTGTAGCATTGTTGTCATCTTTCTTTGTTTGTCTCCTCTCCTTCCCATACAACCTCATTTATTGTAGCAGAGAAAATAAATTTATCATGTAAAATATCTGGCTAAACATAGTAAACCAAAGAAGGTGGGTGACATTATTAGAAACTTCAATTTGTTTTCTCTAAATAAACAAGTTCTAATATCACCAAAATTGCAACTCTGTAGCCTCGGTTAATCATTTAAATATATAACTATCAAGATAACACTACAAAACACATATTTCACTCATAAACCGAAAGCACTCAATTTCCTCATTGAATATAACCTATGAATATGGCATTTTTTTAAAAAAATGGATATACACTGCTTACCTATCCTCCATGCCTATAAATTTTAATTTTTTGGTTTTCATTAATATTTATGCTATAAAGTATTAATCATCCATAAAATCCACAACAACTAGCAAGTGAAAAAATGAATCAAAAGATGATTTTAGCCTCATACCTGAGAAAACATCTCTCCACCTTTTATGAGCTAATTAATATCGCTCAATCTCTTCGTATCAGGTTAATTACCAGCATTATCCCGCGATTCCATTTCAATCTACTGAAACATATAGTCCAATGAATATGGATTTGGAATAAGAAGATTGGAAGCGTTACCCAACGGTACATCTATTGATCCTTCCATATCAAAGTTCACTATTGATGGAGGAACATGATGGCGGTGCTAAGCGGCGGAGAAGAATAGCGACAGTGAAAACCTTCATCTACGGCGACCATGGTTGCAATGGCGGGGCAAGGGTATGACGAGGTTGTTAGTTAAGGATTTGAGATCGATTAGGAGAGGATTTGAAAGGTTTTGTCTTCGTATGCTAATTCTTAGTTTCGCACTTGAGTGTTTGGCTGAAGATGAGAATAATTTGGGTAAAGTGGGTTTGTAAAATATGGAAAAGAGAATCACATGTTTACAAAAAAATACCTAAAAACATGGCAGACGCCCCAAATATTTTGGGAATTATAAGCACATCCCTTGTTTACGTAAAATATTTTTGTTTTTTCATAGCAGCAAAATATTTTCACTTTCTCATTTTTTAAGTTTCCATTCTCTCTTATTTTTTTATGGTTTAGGTATAATAACTCTTAAATCATACTTAATTTCGTAACAAAACCATTTTATGAAGGTATTATACCTGGTATAATAGTTGTTATACTTGGTATAAAAGCTATACAAGTCATTACATTCTTATATTTGAAGACAATACTCAATTTTACACCAAAAATCATATTATGAATGCCTTATACCTAGTAAACGAGCTATTATACAAGATATGTTGACCATTATATTTGACATATTATAACAATTGAGTATCACTTTGAAATTTTATAGGATTGCCTTCAATGGTAACATATTACGTTCATTGATTTTAATATGTTAACTTGCTAATATAAATAACTAATTATTATCGTAACAATTGTTATACCTGATATAAAAGATGTTATACTTGGTATATTTAACATTACACCTTGTATAAAAATTATTATACCTAGTTTAAAGCTCATTGAAATTCACACAAAGTAACAATATCTTGAGTTTTAAGTAAGATAACATGTTTTATCTCATCTTTTCCTACTTCAACCTTCCATGATTCAATCATCAATCTCTTTGGTCTGCAACAGAATTAGCCATCTTTGGCTTAACATTTACCGCAATCTTGATAACCACAACAATTCTAATATATTCGTTTTTCTTTACTCTTGAAAACATATGTCAACCACTGAATATTATCACATCTTTCTAATGTCTCCGCAATAATCAATCTAATCTACAATTATTAATCAAGCTGTCTACTAGCACAATAATTATAGAATAAAATAACTCAAATCGGATCACAATTACAAAAACACAATCCTAAACTAACGTGGTTACCGAAATTAAGCAACACAAAGCAACACGTCTCCTTCAAATACCTTCACATTAGTTAAATGCTCATTAAAATCAATCCATTCAGTATCCTCACCCTGCAGTCTGATAATAAAAATATATATGAAAATAAACGAGAAAAAAAATCAAAGAGAAACAATAAGTTTCTTCTTTAAAATCAAAATTATAGCAAAAAAGAGACATTAATTACCTTCAAACCAAGACGAGAAGTAGAATCTATAACAAAAAATTAATCCAAAAAATCAACTATTATCTTATGAATGACAAGTTTAATCAGCAAATGATCGCCTGCCTTGATGTCACCTAACATGGATCCGAAGTTCACAAAATAGAGGACAAAATTGACGGAGGAGCCACTTGATTGTTTGGTCGTCGGATTTGTGACCTAGCTTACGATTCAATTGGAAGACACGAGAAGCACAAATGACTGACACACGGATTCTTCGTCCACAACCATCTACTTTGCTATGACATTCCTTAGACAATGATTTTTCTTAGCGAGAGCACCGATTGTGGTGGTTGTTTTTTAGATTGTGATTCAATAATAACGTTGTTGTAACTCTGACAAAAGCTCCATCATCAAAATCAGAAATCCTCCGAGCAGAGGGGAGAAAGGAGGGAATCAAAATGAATGAAATGGATTATTTAATTGTAGAGAGAAGAGGACGATGAAGATGGTGATGAGATATGTGAGATCTAAAATGTGTGTTTGCAAAAATGTATGGCATACCTAAATATTTTACATTTTTGTCTTTTAATGGCAAACCCATAAAATGTCCAAATATTTTGCTTAATCGGGTAAAAAAGGGCCCACTTAAAAAGCCCATCTAGACCTTTAATGATGTTGGGTCAAAACTATTATCAAGCCCATATATAAATACAATGAAGTTCAACTTACCAAAACAGAGGCCCAATTTTTTTTATTCGTAACAAGTGTTTGCAATTCTAAGTTAATGAAAAAACCAAAAATTATAGGACACGATAGTTGTACCTACAAAAGAGGAATAAGAGTTAAGATTAATGATGTACACTTGACATGCAAGCCATTCAAACAAGTACAATGAACTAACTAACAAACAAAGTGTTGCTTAAAATTATTAATGTGATATTGTTACCCAAAACTTTCATGTCCAGCTAAATCATAGGACAAATATTTTCAAATTCCCCAAAATCTTGCTCATGACTATTTAAAACTATATAAAATAAAGAATAAATCAATTTGCATATTTTTCGACTTTTTTAAATTGGACAAATCGACTAGTCTACATAAATTTAACGTCAATACATACTTAGTCTATTGACATACTTAGAAATAAAACGTGTTTACAAGGAATTAATTGACCTTCAAAGCACTTATGACTTATTACTCTATAGTGACATATTAGTGAGGATTCACATTTCAAATAGTTTTTAATCATAACATTTCAGCTCTCTTATTATTCTAATATAACAATCTATCGAGTCAATTCAAGATTATTTTTTCAATGGAAAACTCAAAAATCATAGTCGTATAAAATTCATGTTTTTTTTTTGAAAAACGTATAAAATTCATGTTAAATAAAATGTTTGACTCGATAAATTTTTGGGATAAGAAAATAGTTTCCGAAATGATGTTGGTATATAGGTGAGAGACTGAGAGTGACCATGAACTCATTAATGAAACTAAATTGACTCTACTTCGTGCTGATATATAATATGTCCAAACAATTGGGAATCTTATTTAGACCTTTTTTTTTGTTGTTGAAGCTCAATAATTGGAGGAAAATTTAAGTGTGTGATGAGAAAAATCATATTGTATACTCTCTAGTATACCATGGCTTGTATCTCTTGTTTAATTGATAAAACTATCTATGTTAACCTACAAAAATACATAATATAATTTTCAAATATGATAAATAAATTCTAAAAGACTTTTGACTTTTAACATCGTATGACAATAAAAAATATACTGAAACACCTATTAAACAGTTGTATTACAATACAATCAAGAAAAATATACACGTAGTGTAGTAATTGTTGATGATATTTTTTTATCAAGTTAATACAATTGTTATAAACATTAAAAAGAATTTTAATATCAAAGAACTAAAATGAATCATTGGATAAGCTCTAAATATCTCCACCTTATTTCTAAAAAACTAAACATCCGCTATACTTAACAATTGTTTATTTAGTTTATACAAAGGAAAAAAATAATCTAATACATCAACACCACCCTAAAGTTATTCAGAAAATCGAATGTCACCCTTAATTTTTAAAAGGATCAGTCACCCCTTAACTTGGTAAAAAAGATTAGTTACCCCCTTAACTTGGTAAAAATGCACCAGTTAGCCCCTCAATGCCACGTATCAGAATCCGGTTGGTTTGACTTTTCAAAGATATCATTTTTCTGATTTTTCTTTCTTTAACTAGAAATTGACTCGTGACATTAAAGGGGTAAACTGATATATTTTTACCAAGTTAAGGAAAGTAACTGATCATTTTTATCAAATTAAAAGGGTAACTAATTCTTTTGAAAGTTAAGAACCTCATCGAATTTTATGAACCGAAAATCATTGATACATTTGAAAAAAAAATAAAGAAATTGATTTATGAGATGGGCTATGGAATTAATCCTACTTTTGAGAAAAATAAACACTTTTTCTTTAAAAAGAATCCTGACACGCGTCCACATTGCTTTCTCTCTCTATAAAACCCTCACTCTTTCTCTCTCTAAAATCTCTCTGAAATCAATCTCAAGTCTCTTACATTTCTTCCTTAGTTGATGATCGTTGTTAACTTTTGATCTGTTTATCAGTTGTTAGATCTTTGAAACTGCTTAATGGCGTCTTTCTTCTTTATCCGTCGCTGATTGAATCGATTTCGCCGGAAAACAGTTCATTGAGAGGGGAAGAGGCGGCGACGGAGGGAGGAGAGCAGTGGATTAGTAGGAAATGAAGGTGCCTTGTTGCTCCGTCTGCCAAACGCGGTATAACGAGGATGAGAGAGTTCCGTTATTGCTCCAATGTGGCCATGGCTTCTGCAAGGATTGTTTGTCTCGGATGTTCTCTTCATCGCTCGATACAACTCTAGCTTGTCCCCGGTGCCGCCACGTTTCTGTCGTCGGAAACTCCGTCCACGCTCTCCGGAAGAACTACGCCGTCCTTGCTCTCCTCCACTCGCCCTCTGTTGTGTCGGCGGCGCCTAATTTCGATGTTGATTATACCGACGATGAGGATGATGATGATGACGAGAACGAGGAGGAGGAAGAGGAGAGGTGTAGCCGTGGGTCCCATGCGTCCAGCTCTGGAGGTTGTGGGCCGGTGATCGAGCTTGGGGTCCATCAGGAGGTGAAGTTGGTAAGGAAAATTGGGGAAGGGAGGAGGGCTGGAGTTGAGACTTGGGCGGCTGTAATTGGTGGTGGTAAGTGTAAACATCGGGTGGCGGTGAAGAAGATAGAGATGGGAGAGGATATGGAGATGGAGTGGGTGCAAGGGCAGTTGGAGAACTTGCGGCGAGCTTCGATGTGGTGTAGAAATGTTTGTACTTTCCATGGTGTTGTTAAGGTGGATGGATGTTTAGGGCTTGTGATGGATCGATGCTCTGGGTCTGTGCAATCTGAGATGCAGCGGAATGAAGGCAGACTTACTCTCGAGCAAATTCTAAGGTTTCAGTTTGCTGTTCTCACTATCTTGATTGCTTAATTTAGTGTTTTCTTTTTGTTCATGCTTTGAGTTGGTTACTAATTGTAGTATGCTATGCCATTTGGAGGTTTATATGTGGTTGAATGTCAACTAGCTAGTGTTTTAGTTCTTGTTAGAGATTCTTGATGGTAAAACTTCATGGGTCGATTGACTATATTGGTTTTGAGACGGTAATGGAAAATCATTGATATCAGAATTATGAAATCCAGTGCGATAGAGAATTTATAGTCTATTGCAACTTCAAGTTAGGTGCTTTTAAGATGAAAAGAGTTTAAAGAAATTGGATCTTTATTTTCATGAAATCGTAAATATTTGATTATTTTTCCATTTCTCAAGGGCTATTTGACTTATACTTGATATTTTTCCTGCTGTAATGTTTGGAGGAGCAAGAGTTTGCAAATGTTGATCCATGCAAGGCTAGATAATCTTTGTCCTTTCTATTACCCAGTCAACGCAAACTCTACTTATGGTGATTACTTAGTAGTGATTCTTTGAAGGGATTTACTTGGTGCGAATTAGTTTCCTTAAGGAGAGGATAGTCTCACATATAAAATAACACAACTTCTATGATGTCTTCCTTGAAACTGATTTGGCAACTGAGCTGTTCATTTTGTTGAGTAACAGATACATGTGATTAAGTACAATCTTCATTTACTTTGTGGAACTTGTATGACCAGAGATATGAAGTGCTGAGTTGAGTTTGTGTCAAATTCATCCAATTCAATGTACTATTGTTACAACTTACAACCCATCCAGGAACCTTGGTTTTGAGTATTTGAGGAACTTGTATGAGCAGAGATATGAAAAGCTGAGTTGAGTTTGTGTCAAATTCATCCTGAATCAATGTAGTACTGTTACAACTTACAATTCATCCAGGAACCTTGGTTTCGAGTGCAAATACTTGAATGACTTCAGAATAGGAAATTAGGAATCTTTATTACTGCTGGTATTTTATTGGTGTATTCTCCACTTACAGTACCATGATGGTTGATGAGTCTGAATGTGGGGTTCCTAATTAAGCCATTGGATTCTTATTCAGAAGGTATGATTTACGATACGGTTACAATTTGTAATCAAAAAAATTTCTGAAAACAATTTATTACTAGCAGAATGAAATGACCTCTGTTATGGGGAAGCACTGTCTGCCATTCGTTTGGAAAGGGAAAGTGTCGAATTGAGTCACATACTGCATGCGAAGAGTTTTCAGTAGATTTTGGATAGAAGCTTCTTCCCTCTTTCTTTTAAAGCCATTTAGATGTCCTTATTTACATGTTCCGTGTGCAGGAATTTTCATTACTAGGCACAAGATGCCAAATGATGACATACAAATATAATCTGCAAATGAATAAAAAACTCTCTTTTCCTGGTTTTCAGAGAATCTAGATAGATTCCATCATTATTTTCCGAAGGTTTTTTCAATGGAAATTTGGAAGAGTTCATTTTTGTGCTTATCAATGTGTTTCATTCTCATTAAAGTCATAATAAAGAGCAGAACAGAGTTATGAAAATGAAGAAATGGTCGAAGTAATGGGAGGGGAAGAGCTAGGTGGCAGTGAGATAGAATACTAGTTTGGTCTTCTGGATCTTGAAATGAAGGCTTTTGAAGGGGAACAAAGATAGAAGGAAAGTGATGTCCTCTGTTAGAGTGTCATAAATCTCCTGAAAATTTTTTGGTATCAGTACTCAATAGGTGTGATTAAAATATAAGAATTATATTTGTTGCTCTTGCATATTCACCAAGTTAAAAAACTTTAGTATAATAAGCTGGAGTATTTTTATCTCTTAGGGCCATGATCTTTCGGCTTTCACTATTGAATTTTGTATTATCATTCTGATTCCATGAGGCTTATATCTATTAAATGGAATGGATGTTAAGATCTTTTGAGTTTTAAATATTTAAATCAAATGTAGTGCACTGTGCACATAATATGCCCCTATAAAAGATCTGAGTAGCATTAAAATTGACACTGAATTTTTGCATTGCTGTCTGTAGATATGGGGCTGACATAGCACGCGGGGTGGCTGAACTGCATGCAGCAGGTGTTGTCTGTATGAACATAAAATCGTCCAATCTTCTTTTAGATTCGAGTGGTCGTGCAGTGGTTTCTGATTATGGGCTTGCTGCAATTTTGAAGAAACCTTCCTGCCGAAAAGTTCATTCAGAGTGCGAGTCTGCTAAAGTCCATTCATGTATGGACTGTACCATGCTCAGTCCACACTATACAGCTCCAGAGGCATGGGAACCAGTGAAGAAGTCATTGAATATATTCTGGGATGATGCAATTGGAATATCTGCGGAATCAGATGCCTGGAGTTTCGGTTGTACATTGGTGGAGATGTGCACAGGTTCCATCCCGTAAGTGCTGTAGCTTGTACTTTCTTCTTGTTCGTCTTTTTACTTTTATAACCATCCATATGATGTATGTTTGTCTAGTGACCTGAGTTGAGTTCATTGTGCAGGTGGGCTGGTTTAAGTGCAGAGGAAATTTATCGAGCTGTTGTCAAGGCTCGAAAATTGCCTCCACAATATGCAAGTGTAGTGGGTGTAGGAATTCCTAGAGAACTGTGGAAGATGATTGGAGAGTGCTTGCAGTTCAAGGCATCAAAGAGGCCAAGTTTTAATGCAATGCTAGCTATATTCCTCCGTCATTTGCAAGAGTTGCCACGAAGCCCTCCTGCGAGCCCTGATAAGTAAGAGCTTTGACATTTTGGTCAAGGGACTTTTTCCTTTTATTTTCTCTGTTTCATTGGCATATGGATCATGATTTTCAAGTGTCATTTGAGTGTTTAGGCTAAACGAAGATTGCATTTTATGGTAGACGGTTTTATTTTGTGTGTGTGAGAGAGAGAAGTTTCTTATAGAAAATTTTTGTATGACTACAGTAGCTTTGCAAAATATGTTGGATCAAGTGTGACTGAACCATCTCCCAATTGTGGCCCTGAAGTTTTTCAGGATAACCCTAGTCATTTACATCGACTAGTATCTGAAGGTGATGCAAATGGTGTTAGGTGAGTTTGTTCATTACTGATCTTGATATGCTTCTTGAAGACCCCTGAGTTTGCTAGCTTATTTTCTTTAACCTGTTTCACGTCCTCTTTCTGAAATTATAAATGCAGGGATCTTCTTGCAAAGGCTGCATCAGTAAATGGTTTTTCTTCAGTGTCTCTGCTTTTAGAAGCACAGAACACTGATGGTCAAACAGCTCTTCACCTTGCTTGCAGACGTGGTAGTGTGGAACTTGTTAAGGCTATATTGGACTATAGGAAGGCCAATGTGGATGTTTTGGATAAAGATGGTGACCCTCCCCTTGTTTTTGCTTTAGCTGCTGGATCTCCAGAATGTGTTCATGCACTTATTGAGAGAGGGGCCAATGTTAGATCTAGATTGAGAGATGGTCTTGGTCCTTCTGTTGCTCACGTTTGTGCCTACCATGGGCAGCCTGATTGTATGCGTGTAAGTCTTAAGTTGAGAGTCAGTTCTTCTAATCTTTATGTATGAGTTTCCTCCTTCTAAGATTGGTAAAAAATAATGACAGGAACTGCTACTGGCGGGAGCTGATCCCAATGCTATTGATGATGAAGGGGAAACTGTCCTGCACAGAGCTGTTGCCAAGAAATATACAGATTGTGCTCTTGTGATATTGGAAACAGGAGGCTGTAGTTCAATGGCTGTTATGAATTCAAAAAATTTGACGTAAGTGTCTGGAGCTTTTATGATGCCAATTTCTTTGGGCCTTTGGGGTGTTATATTCTCTAAGATTACCCACATCTTGTTTCTTATTGTTATAGGCCACTACACTTATGTGTGGCAACGTGGAATGTAGCTGTTGTGAAAAGGTGGATGAGCATTGCTTCAGCAGAAGATATCGCTGATGCAATTGATATACCGAGTCCAATTGGAACTGCATTGTGTATGGCAGCTGCTGTGAAGAAAGATCATGAAGCTGGTATAACCTTGATTGCCATATTGTTATAGTCAGTAATCAATGGAGCTTTGATTATAATTTTATGTCATAGTGTTTATTTGAACCAATCTGATTCTCTGTTTGGTGGCAAAATAAATGCATATGCATATTTTCTGCATGTTGTATCTTTCCCTTAAATTTGACGACATTGGTTTGATATTTCATTAATTGTATGAAAAAAGGTTCAATTGTTTTAGCAATAATTTTAATTTGGTCCAATATGGAATGTTATCCCCATTGTGGTGAACTGGGATAGATGTTTCCTAAAGTTTCCGGCCATAAGATATGCAATGATAAATGTGAGGAAGTAAGGGGAGATAGAAAGAAGTTTCAGCAAAAAGGCCAGGAAAATTTCTTTTCTATTGAAGTTTTGTTCTAAATTTTTCTAATTTGTGCACAATATGGGATAATCAGGGATTTACATTGAACCTTTTGTGTGTCACATCATTTGTGTAAAAGGATGAGATATCTAAAACACACTTGAATTGTGTCAAATCCTTGGTTTTCCTGTATGCTGTCTTTAGTCTCTTCTTCCTCTGGGTTTTGCTAAATATATCCAATCTATGTTTTTCTTTTTCTTCCTTTATCTAATAAATTTCTATAGGCTGATTTCTTCCTTCTTCGTGTAGAAGGGAGAGAATTGGTTCATGTTTTGCTTGCTGCTGGAGCAGATCCAACTGCCCAAGACACTCAACATGGCCGAACCGCTTTACATACTGCTGCTATGGCGAATGATGTTGAGTTAGTTAAAGTAAGCTCGCTAAGTTTGCTTTTCTCTAAAAACATTGAGTGCCTGCTGTATTACTGATTTGCTAGTTTTTTGCAAGTGTCTTTTTGCTAATGCCAAGGCTTTGTTATTTTCCTGAAAAAGATTGTATGATTTGATTGTATGTATAAATTGTTCAATAGATTATTCTTGAAGCTGGAGTAGATGTAAACATTCGGAATGTGCATAATACAATACCTCTCCATGTAGCTCTGGCCAGAGGGGCAAAGTCATGTGTTGGATTGCTTTTATCTTCTGGTGCAAGTTGTAATCTGCAGGTATATATTACTTACACTATTTGATTCTTAAATTTTCTGTTTCTTTATCTTTTTAGTTGCATTATGTAGTCCCCCTTTCTTTTTATTTCATCTTCTGTTACCGTTACCGATGTATATAATTGCTTGTGATTATAACTTTATTAGGATGATGAAGGTGATAATGCTTTCCACATAGCAGCAGATGCAGCAAAAATGATACGTGAAAATCTTGAGTGGCTTATTGTTATGCTTAGAAATCCTGGTGCTGCTGTTGATGCTAGAAACCACAGGCAAGTATCAAGAATAGGGTGCCTTCTTTAGTATTTGAGTCTTCATATGAATTATTGTCATCCTTCATTATATTATTCTTTTGAACTCAGGATTTGGCTACATAATCCTATAAAATATATAGGTTGCTTAGTGAAATAAATTTATAAGGTAGCTGTTAAAGTTTTCTGACTTGATTACCGTATATGTTGGGGACAGTGGTAAGACACTGCGTGACTTTTTGGAGGCACTTCCTCGTGAATGGATTTCAGAGGATTTGATGGAGGCACTTGTCAATAGGGGAGTTCATCTTTCTCCCACAACGTAAGAGAACTAGATATTGTTTTGCTATCATGACTATTACAGACTACACCTATAATGTATTATGACTCTTTTACGCCTATGCACCTCAGTTTTGAAGTGGGAGACTGGGTGAAGTTCAAACGAAGTATCGCAACTCCTACACATGGATGGCAAGGTGCAAAACATAAGAGTGTGGGCTTTGTGCAAAGTGTTGTTGACAAAGAAAATCTCATTGTGTCATTCTGTACTGGAGATGCTCGTGTAATAGCCAATGAAGTTTTAAAGCTGATTCCTTTAGACAGAGGACAGCATGTTCAGCTTAAACCTGATATTAAAGAGCCAAGGTATTGTACAACAAAATATGATTCCAATACATTCTTACATTTTGACCACGATTCACATTCGTAGACATGCCTGTTAAAAATAGCCAATCAATCATACCCTTAAAAGATGAGCTTTACGTGTATTGAGTGCCAAAGAAAAGGAGTTGCTATTAAATTTTTTAATATAATATGATTGTTGCTTAAACATCATGATGATAATAATAGTTCCATGAGAGCCAGTTTAGATATTGTGTAAAGCAATAGGGCTGAGAAATTCTGCCCAAATGCATTGTGAAGCAGGCTGTAATTCAAGTGTGTGGTCATGGTGAAATAGATCGTACTGAACAGTTTTGGATGAAGATAGTGCTTATACATAAGGTTCACTTCCAAGTATAGGTTTCTAGCCGATAACTGCTATTTTTGTTCAGTATATATGGTGTATGACCGATGTAAAAAACAAATATATCTTACAAATAAGGAAACATAACATAAGTATTCCTGAAGGGAAAAATGCTCTTCAGCCTTTGAAATCAGTTATTATCCTATGATTAGAACTCCATGCAAAAGGTGGGAGTGGAAGATTTGATGTCTAGGCTTGTTTTTGGACAGGTTTGGTTGGCGTGGCCAGTCACGAGAAAGTATTGGCACAGTTTTATGTGTTGATGATGATGGCATACTCCGTGTCGGGTTTCCTGGAGCCTCTAGAGGATGGAAAGCTGATCCGGCAGAAATGGAAAGAGTCGAAGAATTCAAAGTTGGCGACTGGGTTCGTATTCGCCCTACACTCACAACTGCTAAGCATGGATTGGGATTGGTCACTCCAGGGAGCATTGGAATTGTGTATTGTATTAGACCAGACAGCAGTCTGTTGTTAGAGTTGAGCTATCTACCAAATCCATGGCATTGTGAGCCAGAGGAGGTTGAGCCTGTTGACCCTTTCAGGGTATGGCTTGTAATTAGTTTTTGTTTTGACTTTATTTAGTTCAAGTATCAAACTATTAAATCTATCCAAGAAAATCATGTATTTATCAAGCATTTGTTTTTACAGATTGGTGACCGGGTCTGTGTGAAGAGGTCTGTTGCAGAACCTAGATATGCTTGGGGCGGTGAGACTCATCATAGTGTTGGAAGGATTAGTGAGATCGAAAACGATGGTCTGCTCATCATAGAGATACCAAATAGGCCTATTCCATGGCAGGCAGATCCGTCCGATATGGAAAAAGTTGAGGATTTCAAGGTAATATGCTTGCTCAATCCACTGTAATGATCCTTTTTAGATAATAGAGCAACAAATTTATATTTATTTACTATTTTAAGCTGGGTTTAATTTTTTATTATATTCTGAATAAATCTTGCGTAGGTGGGGGATTGGGTTAGAGTAAAGGCGTCTGTATCCTCTCCAAAATATGGATGGGAAGATGTAACAAGGAACAGCATTGGGATAGTTCACAGTTTGGAGGAGGATGGCGATATGGGTGTTGCCTTTTGTTTCAGGAGCAAGCCATTCTCTTGCTCCGTCACTGATATGGAGAAGGTGCCCCCTTTTGAAGTGGGACAAGAAATACACGTCATGCCTTCCGTGACTCAGCCACGGCTTGGATGGTCAAAGGAAAGCCCTGCCACTGTTGGAAAAATCGCTAGAATCGACATGGATGGAGCTCTCAACGTATGCGTGCTTAGCTTTAATCATTATCATGTTCAACATTCTCATGTCCTGTGAATGGTTTTCTTTTGCATTTTGGGGTTAGCCGTAGAATATTAATTAAATTGTTCACATAAATAGAAAATGATAATTTTCTTATATATATTCAGGTAAAGGTTGCTGGCAGACATAGCTTGTGGAAAGTTTCTCCAGGAGATGCAGAACGGCTTTCGGGATTCGAAGTTGGTGATTGGGTACGCTCAAAACCGAGCCTGGGGACCAGACCTAGTTATGACTGGAATAGTGTTGGCAAGGAAGGGCTAGCTGTTGTGCATAGTGTACAAGAGACAGGTTACTTGGAGCTGTCTTGTTGTTTCCGTAAAGGAAGGTGGATCGCTCACTACACTGATCTCGAAAAGGTTCCTCCCTTCAAAGTCGGGCAGCATGTTCGTTTTCGAACCGGAATAATCGAGCCAAGATGGGGTTGGAGGGGCACCCAGCCCGATTCACGGGGCATAGTAACCAGCGTCAACTCAGACGGAGAAATACGAGTTTCCTTCTTCGGTTTACCAGGGCTATGGAAAGGAGACCCCGCAGATTTCGAGATCGAACAGATGTTCGAGGTGGGAGAATGGGTGAAACTGAAAGAAAATTCCGGCAACTGGAAATCCGTCGGGCCGGGCAGCATCGGCGTTGTCCAAGGCATCGGGTATGAAGGCGACGAATGGGACGGGAAAATCCATGTCGGCTTCTGCGTGGAGCAAGAGAAATGGGTGGGGCCCACCTCCCATCTCCAAACCGTGGGAAGGCTCAACATCGGTCAAAAGGTCAAGGTCAAACTCTCCGTGAAGCAGCCGAAATTCGGGTGGTCAGGTCACAGCCACGCCAGCATCGGAACAATAGCCGCAATCGACGCCGATGGAAAACTCAGGATATACACGCCAGCTGGCTCGAAAACATGGATGCTTGATCCCTCAGACGTAGAGTTAGTATTAGAAGAGGAGCTCCAAATTGGGGACTGGGTCAGGGTCCGGCCATCGGTAACCACCCCGACCCACCAGTGGGGAGAGGTCAACCACTCGAGCATCGGGGTGGTGCATCGCCTGGAAAACGGGGAACTATGGGTTTCGTTCTGCTTCACAGAAAGGCTCTGGCTTTGCAAGGCGTGGGAAATGGAACGAGTCAGGCCGTTCAAAATAGGAGACAAGGTGAGAATTAGAGAAGGCCTAGTTACCCCGCGATGGGGCTGGGGAATGGAAACGCATGCTAGCAAAGGCAGTGTGGTTGGTGTCGATGCTAATGGGAAGCTAAGGATTAAGTTTCAGTGGAGAGAGGGGAGGCCTTGGGTTGGCGATCCTGCCGATATTGTTCTTGATCACAGTTGATGTTTATTTTCGATTCTGGTCTATCCTTCTTTCAGTTCGCTCATTGGCTTGCCCTGCTGTTGGAGATGGGAGATGACGGAACTGGCCTGCAGAAGGATAGTGTAGACATTTGTATCTCATAGATTATTGGTAGCTGATGAGCTTTTTTGACGTATATATGTCATTTTATGTTATTTTTGTACAAACCGAACCGATACATCGTCTAAACCTGTTTTTTTGAGTTAATTTAATGCTCGAGACTTGTAGCATTTTTTTCGTATCTTTGAATTCTATCATTGCTATGCGTAGTTTTCATGGTATTATATGGTAGAGTTAGGCTGAACAAAACCAAGTGAAATATTTGAAGATACAATTACAGTGGCCTGTTGAGCTGCTCATATTTTCTCATTGGATTGATGATCTTGATCCTTAATACTACTTAAAAATTTTAACTAGTAATTTTTAAAATTTTTCGTGACAAGAACATGGAAAAGTTTGAAAATAAAGTTTTTCGAAAATGCAGCAATGGAAAGTAATCCCAAACTATCCGGAAACTACTATGAAGATTAAATAAGCAGCCAACAGCTTGACAACTAATGTATTTCAAATAGCTCAATTTATGGCATAGTTTCAAGGCATTTAAATAGAGCCTAAAATCAGATGAAAGGATACATGAATGAACATCTAAAGCTACTAGAACGAATCGTCATCGAGGATTTCAAATGTATCGGGTCTGTAAAATCAACCGACTTTACCCACACAAAACGAGAAAAACTGTATCATCCTATGAATTTTGCAACTATACTGGTTGAATATTTCAGACAACCGCTGCAGGACAACCTCCATATTGTTGTAGTTTACATCTTGTCTGAATGCCACCTGGAGAATCCCTTGAGCGCATCTTCCATCCATTTATGTCGGCAGTTGTTAACCGCTTCGGAAATGGGCAGCCAACTTCTTTTCCTGGTGCTCTGTTCTGGCCAGGATTCCAGCTCCTCTTTCACATACAGCGCAAACATCGAGGCTTTACATATTCCTTCCGGGCAACACTCGTCTTGTAGCGTTTTACTCTTGAACTGAAATTCTCCTATAAAATCCTGAAACATTGAGATCATATTAAGTGTTGCCCTAGTTAAAATCTCTAAACTAAAAGAAAACACATTCAGAAACTGGCGGTAAACCGAATCTTTATTGATTAAAAAAAAACATTGTTCTATATTTCTGAAATGAGACGTACAATTTAAAGAAACTAAAAGTTTAAGAGACATGGAAATGGCAAATCAAATTAGGATTAGAATGTTTGATCAAAAGTACTTTGTGCAATAAATCAACCATAGTAAAAAACAACAAATTCATCGATTCTCGAAGCGTTACCATTAAATCGCCGCGAACTCCAGCTTCTTCTATAGCTTCCCTCATTGCAGCCTCTTCAACCGTTTCGTCATTCTCCCAACCTCCCTACAATTCCATTTCAACGAAAATACCCGATTTTTATATTATTATTTAAGCATAAAAGGCCTCCCATTGAAAAATAGGCATAGTAGATTTTACACCTTTGGAAACAAAAGACCTGGCCCACTAGTTGAGTTTATCATAAGAACCTCAACAAGCTTCTCGCCATCAGAATCGCCGTTTTCATCGTAGTTTCTGTACCTAAAGGGAATACACCTGCCAATAAAAATGCTCCAAGTCAATGACTCGAGATTATACAAGCGCGTTCTTGCATTATCCATCAATTAAACCGGGTATTTCAAAGGATGTGATCAAACTACCAAAATAACAAACAAACAGAAAATTCAACAGGAAACAGAAAGCATAACAGTGTATTGAACATGCCAAAAGAACAATTCAGGTAACTGAAATTTGAACATACAAATTGTTCAATTATATATTTCAGGAATACTCTTTGGAATATGCCTCATTATATTCTTCACAACTCAATCATAGAAAACCCTCCAATTAGAATCATTTTATTCATTCTATTCCACCACCAAATACATCACAGAGAGATGTAGAAGATGATAGAAACAGGTCCCACCAATCAATAGCCAGAAGAATAAACATACAAAACTACAATAAACAATTAAAATAGTCCTAATTACAATTATAAAAAAAGAACCCATCAGTCAAAATCATACTAATCAAACAACAAGCTGCTAGAAATGTCATCACTACAATTTAAACACAACCCAATCACAAACAAAAGCTGATAAAAACATCCCCATTAAATGACAATGACATTAATCAAACATTAGAACCATAAAATAAACAACACATACATACAAATACCAATACCCATACCATTACAAATACCAAAACAAATACAAATGAACAGAAATTAAAATAGTATGAAATACCCGGCGACAAGGCGACAACCGCCCTCGTACCGCTGCTGATGACGACCGGTGCGGGCCACCAATTCAGACATTATAAGAAACAAAATTCTCCCCTTTTTCGTTCTTCAAAAGCCAAAACCTTTTTTAAATCAATAAAAATCACCGGCCTTTCCCATTGGTTAATTCAATTGGGAATCTGACAAATCCTTACGCAAGTAAAACAATACGGTATGTTCGGCATTGCCCATCTACATCTCGATGGTTGTGATTAGCGCAATGTAACATGATCTAAAAAGAAAAAGATTCGATTTTTTTTGCTTTTATTAATCTGTTGGCTTGCTTACGGAATTGGGTTTGAGTTAGAAACGAAAAGAAAACGACCCAATAGAAAAAAGAAAATCGAAAAATCAATAAAGGGGCAAACTTTAATTTGAGATTTTTTAAGAGAAAGTAAGCTGCAATCTTTAGAGGTGTTTAAAAGGGGAAACGGATGATCCGGATCAGATCTAATTAGATCTGACGGTGGAGGAGTTGTCAAAGTCACGTGGGGGAGTGGTGTCAAGCAATGAAGTAGGGCCTCCAAAATAAGAAAAAAAAAAGTAATTGGGCCTACCATTTTCAAACCTATTAATATCTTTTTCTTATTTTGGATAGGAGCTTTTTCTAATATTGGTCACTTAATAAATCAATTTACCCCATGGTTTAATTTTCATTTTAATTGAGAAAAGAATGAAAATAGAGTTGCTGGGATTAATTTTTGAAGTGATTGTAACATTTTATTAGCAACAATAACCTGCCAAATTAAACGAGACTTGAATATGACATATAAGCTTGTATGTTTTCGAATAAAAAACTAAAATTCAAACTAGAAATTAGATATTGTAGGGCAAGTTATAAAAAAGACAACTCATGAGTTCAACTGCAGTGAACTACGTTTTTCTTTTTATTATTAGAAGTTTAAATGGGCCTATACTAATGGGCCAGTCTGAAGTTAAAACTCATTTAAGTGGGCTTTAGATTGGCGATATATTGGGCCTGGTTTTATGAATCTATATGTGCACTAGCCAAATGTCATTTAATAGAAACTACAGTGTAAAAGAATGCAAATATGGTTTAAAGGCATAAAAATTGAAGGCTTAATACATGTTTAGCTACCTGAACTTGTTCCAAAAAGCCTGCTACCCCCCTGAATTTTCAAAATGACCCTGTAGCTCCCTCAACTTTAAAAAAGTGCACCACTTTGCTCCCTCAGTGCCACGTGTCAACTTCTGATTGGAGGGAAAAAAATCAGAAAAATTGCATCTTTGAATAGTCAAACCAACCAGAAGATGACACATGGCATAGAGGGAGCAAAATTGTGCATTTTTTGAAAGGTGAGGGAGCTACGGGGTCATTTTGAAAGTTCAGGAGGGCTGCAAGTTTTTTGGGACAAGTTGAGGTAGCTAAACATGTATGAAGCCAAAATTGAATAAAGATTCGTGTTTGGAGATATGGATGCCAACAAGTATCCGCAATAATACTTGTATCCTTATTCTTAATTGTCGTATACCATTAGTATTATCCGTTTATATAAAAATATTTGTATCTATAATAATGTCAAATACCTAAATTGGTGCAATATAACGGTCCTCGTAATAAGTCTGACTAATCTCGAGAATCCTGGTGAAATTGTTTTTTTAAGTGTTCAATTACTCTATAACGGTAATAAGCCCGTAATTGACAATTGAATTGCAATGCATAATGATGCCCTTATTAGACAATTGAAATTATAGCCTAAAGTACATTTTAGCTCACATAATTTAAGAGTGTGGTGCGGCGTGGTTCCTCGGCGATTGGAAACCTGCGATCTGCACACTAAAGAGGAGACATCAAGGGGTTAGTTTTAGCCCCTTCGCTGCCTTTGTTAGTATTTTTGTAGATGCCAAATAACAAGTGAAGAGAGAGTAATAGTATAGATGTCAAACTTGTCTTGGATGGAGGTGGTGGTCACCTTTTTTAGAGTTTTTGGTATGAGCCTAGGATCTTTTGGGCCGTATCTGTTTAATGGGTTGGGCCTAGTTTGATAAGGCTCCATCCCACAGTGTTTGTAATTAATGCTGTGGGATAAATAGTACGATTTGATTGTTGGAAATGATGAAAAATTTTGATTGACGAGTTTTTGTTGCAGGAGTAGGTGTTGAAATTTTGCCAGTTCTAGGCAGAGGTGTATTGAGTAAGGGAGAAAATAATAAATATAGGATAGGATACTCATTTATTAAAATGGTGGAGGCCTCCTTGGAGATTGGACTTGTGACCCAAGTATGCTTTCCTGCCTTTATTTTCCCTTTTATGAACTTGTCTCTCTTTGTTTGTTGATGATTTATGGTGAGGGGTTTAGAGGGATCGGGTGGCTATGAGGGAGTGTTGCAGGAGCATCGGTGCGACGTTGGGGGGCTTCGAGTTTGAGAGCGTCGCGGGGCATTTGTGGTGTGAGGGGACGGGTTGGAGTCCCGACGGTTGTCGAATCGGGAGAGTCATCGGGTGGCGTGTTGGCGCCGAGTGACTCCCGGGGGGCTACTTTGTTTTTATTTCGCCATGTGTTTATTTTTGTTGAGGGTTCGAGGTCCTCTTTGGGGAGGATCGGTTCTTTAAGTTTGGATTTACACCGCCGGCTACGATCGTCGGATATGCTACGTCGGGCTAGTTCCGGTAGGCCGCGACGGTCGAAATGGCCGGAAGATACCTCCGTTGAAGCGGCCCACTCATGTTTGGTAACCAGGGATTTGCCCGTGTGTCTTTGGCTTATCGGGTGGGTAGGCCCTATAAGTTGGGTGTTTGCTCCGTTGACGTAAGGGCGAATCATTTTCTTGGGACTAACAAGTTGGTAGTGTATGAGTCGCAACTGGTAAGTGGGCTACGTTTCCCTTTACTTCCATTTTTTACTAAGGTATTGAAGGAGTTTCATATTAGCCCTTCTCAAATCCATCTGAATGGTTGGAAACAGTTGGTGGGTGCTTATTGGGTGTGTCGTAAGAGAGGTTTTCGGTTGACAGGAGTGGTGTTTCGGAGGTTATAATTCGTGTCCGTGCATTATCGGACGGAGCATTATAGCTTCCATCCGATGGGAGTTGTCCTGACAATCCATTTGGGTAGGAGGTTGTCCGATGTGTGGAAATTCGATTTTATGGTGTTATCGTCTCTGGTGGACTTTCCTTTTCCTACTCTTTAGAACGAGGATGCGTTGGATTCGAGTACGTGGGCTCCTTTCAGGGACTTGACCGCGTATGAGGGTAACGTGCTAGAAGCGATACGCTTGAGGGATGGTTTTGAGTTTCCTATTAATACTTTTGAGGCCGTTGAAGAGTTTCTATCCTCTGGTAGCTATGTGAATTCTTGTTGGAGGTTATGCCACTTTGATGGCTTTAGATCCGCTGACTTGGTTGATTGGGCTAAGGGTGTGGGTGTATCCTCGGAGATGGCCGATTTAGAGGCCATATTCGTGACTGTAGCTAAATATTCAAGTAAGATAGATCGGATGGCAAGGTGTTCTTATTATGTTGCTTGTAATCAACTTTCCGCTTGTGTGCAGGTATGGATGACGTGGTGAGTGAAGGTGGTTCAATTGGATCAAGCGTGGATGTGGATATCGACTATGCGTGTGTGGGATCAGATGTGTCTTCTTTTGGAGCTCCTCCGACTTTGAAGGATTTGAGGAATTTCCATGCAGTTCCTACGAAGGGTATTGGCAGCGTTGGCAATCATCGTGGGTCGGTGTTACCTAAAAAAGAGTACGAGGGTGCTGGTGAAAGCTCTATTTTTCGAGGGAACTTGGATCCTCTTACTTTTGCTGAAAGTGAGAGGGGCATGGTACGTATTGTTCTTTTGCGTTCGTTTGTTGGAGATGTTACTTGTTTTTATCTGATCGGCTACGTGTGTTGCAGATGGAGGGAGCATTTACGTCGCGCGGTACGAATGAGCATCGGGATGGTAAATCAATGTTCCGCCAATTAGCTGAGGAGATGAGTCAGTGTTCATTGGATAAAATTGAGGATGATGCGTATGATTCCCTCGGGAGGGGGTTGTTGAGTGTTTTTCGGTTGGGGAAGGCCTCGAAGCAAACTATCTTGAAGTTTCAAGGCGATTACGAGGAAGGTGTAGGTTGCGGAAGCAGGTGCAAGACTTAGAGCGCGATGGGGCGGGTATGAGGGGTCGATTGGACACTTTGGAGGAGTCTCGGAAGGAGTCAGATGTTAAGTTAGCTTCTCGTGAGGAGGAGGTGGCGTCTTTGAGAGAGGCTGCTGCCTTGGAGAAGCCTAAAATATGAGGCTTTAGAGGGCGAACATGCTGCTTTGTCTACTAATTTTCAGAAAAGCGAGTTAGATTGGAGGGTGTTGCAAAGCCGCGAATGGGATATGGTAACTTATACTTTGGGTTTGATGGTGGCTAAAATGAAGCAATTGGGTCTTCACCGGCATTTGGATGGGTTTCGAAGAATCCAACCTTTCAAGGAGAGGGCTAAGAAGTGGAAGGCTTTCGAGGTGGGTCGAAGCAAAGCCTTGGTGATGCGATCGTGGACTCTTGATTGCCATTAGTAAATGATGTTTGGATGCTCATGTTGGTGGTCGATTTTTCTTTTATGTTGTGTATATGTATTTATCATGTTCCTTTTGGACATTTGTCTTTATGTTTTGGATGCACCCTTCGGGTGTAAGCTTCATTCAAACGAGAAACTCTTAGTTTTTGTATGTTGATGGTTGCTTGTTAGACTTGAAGTTTAGAGTAAATAATGGTTGTTTTCATAAGAGGGTTTGAAGTAGCATTGCTTCCAATGAGTTTTTCCTTTTTTTTTTATCTTCTTGAAGTGAACAAGTATTTTACTTTCGATGTGGTGCGTAGTTGCGTTGGTGGATGTGATAGGACCTTTGTGTGAACTTTTTTCTTTTCATTCAAGTAAGTATTTTGCTTCCAACGTAGTTTTTGGACCTCTTGGTGGGCTTTCCATAAGCCCATTGGTGTACCTCCAATGGGTCATTTGGAGCTCTTCGAATGAGGTGTTCATTGAACTTCCCATGATCCACGAGGGGGAGTGCCCCCTAATGAATTGAGAGGATGGATCCCATGGCTAGTGGTTATTTAGAGTTCTTCAAATGGGTGTTTGCTAAGCCTCCAATGAGTCGTGAGGAGAAGTGCCTCTAAGGGCTAGGTGACTATCTCGCATACCTCTAACAGGCGGCTTGAGGCTCCTTTGATGGATCGCTCTGATGGTGGGCTCACGTTCCTCCAACATATGGCTTGGAGTTCCTCCAATGGACCGCTTCGTAGGTGGGCTCGCGTGCCTCCAACTGGCGGCTGGGAGCTCCTCCCATGGGCGGCTCCATCGGTGGGCTCATGCGCCTCCAACAAGTCGCTTGGGGCATCTCTAACGGGCCGTGCCGCCAATGGGTTGGCGTTCCTTCGATAGGCCACCTGGGCTCGTTATTCCCATGGGTCGTTGGTGAGCTACGGTAATGGGGCGTTATTCCAATGGCTTCTTTAATGAGTCATTCAACCAATTGGGTTGGCATTCCTCTGATGGGCCACTTGGGCTAGCATTCCTCCCATGGGTCACTTGACGGAACTCGCTACTCCGCCATAAGCGTGCTCGTTGCTTTAGAGGAGGAATGCCTCTGATGGGCTGAGAGGAGGGATGCCTCCAATGGGCCGTGAGGAGGCCCCGAGAAGGTGCCGCTAATGGGCTTTTTGGTGAGTTGGTGAGATAGGGGATTTCGGTACTGTTCGCCACTTTTCTACTAATAACTTTAATAGTTTGTTCGTAAGATTTGGCTATATATCAACGGCGCCAAAAACTTGTTCACATAAAGTATAGGTGTTGTCAGTATCTTTTATCAAATAGAAAAATGATGATAATTGCAAGTATACAGTTGTGATGTAGTTTTAAAAGATATCGATCCCACAGGGAAGGACTAGTTCTAAAGATCAAATAGGGAAGTAGAATTAAAAGAAAATAAAATAAAAAGGATTGGAATAATGGATAAGTAGACAAATGTATGAAAGATTAGAATCGATAAAAAGTATATAGATTTTCCCTATGAACAAGTATAGCAAAGAAAATATGCAAAATCATCGAAGTTATTATATTCACTAGATTAATTTAATAGACTCGGTTCTAGATACTCAGATATTCAATTATTCACCGCAGAAAAACACATGAAATAACTTTTCTAAGTCTAGTGCAAACGAATTAAGATAATTATATAAACCTGGACAACGTCAATACTATGCTTAGTACGGGTCGCTCTCACATAGCCATATTTAGCAAGTTACTATTCTAAAAATGTTGGCTCACTAAACAATGTTATAATCATAGATCCAATGATTATACACAATCTCGTTAACCCCAAAACTACTCTTAAAGTTAACTCAAAAGCATATAACTTGATTAATATAAAAGACTCAACACGAAATACACATTATGATACATAGACATATCATAAACTTCGAAATAGAAAGTATAAGTAGAAAACAAAGTAAAGTTGTAAGGTTTGCAAGTGAAAGCTAAAGGTGATTAAACAGTATCCACTCTTTAATGGGAGTCGTCAATTCTCGCAATGCCTGCGTCTACTTTGAATTCAATCTCGACTCGTACAAAACCTCCGCTAGGATGCTATTCTTTGTGAATATCGAATAAACGAACGATGAAGAACGAAAACTTTTATTGATAAGTGCTTTGCAATTACACTCATACAACAAACGCTCAAATATGTAGAGAAATCTAGTGATCGAATAAGGATTCGAATCACTTATACATTTTCTCGCTAACACTTATGAACGTAGTGAAATCTAGACATTTTTTCACTCTCTATCTATGTATACACATGCACTATAACACACACATAATCACTCACAATCCATGCCACGAAATTGGTGAGTTTGAAGCCCTATTTATAGAGTACGAAGGTTTACGTCTCTCCAAACGAAGGGTTGGGTCCATTGGTGAAAGATTGTATCTCTTCATTGTGATTGGTTGAGAAGCTTTGATATAATCCACAATGGATAATCACATTTTCATGATTGGTTGACTCCTGATAGGCATCTGTTCGTTGGTAGTTGATGGCTGTTGATGGTGGTTGATCATGCTTATCTGGCGGTTGTTAGTTAAGAAGATAGAACTAGAAAACCGTCCAAGTCACGACCGCGATACACAAGTCACGACCGTGAATCTTTGATTGTCAGACTTCTATTTTTGAAGTAAACAAGTAGCGACCGCGAATGATTGTTGCGATCATGAATTGAGTTTTACTCAGAAATCTTCTTGTAATTTCATCGATCTTTGACAGCTTCGATCCTAAGCCAAATCTTTAAGTTCTACGCATCTTTTTGCACATTTTTGACTCTTTTTTCATATAATTCCACTTTTGATCATTTTACTCCCAAGATTTACCTAGTATCTGCATTTACGTCAAAAACAACTACATACCACGTGAAATCTTTTATATGAAGTATAAAATGACTAAAACTATAATGTTTAATGTATAAAATTAATGTGATAATAAGTGTAATTACACACTGTTCGCCACTTTTCTACTGATAAGTTTAATCAAATATGATTTCAAAATCTCATGAACTGTTGGCTATCAAATGCGCCAAAAACTTGTTCACATATAAAATGTAGGTGTTGTCAATACCTCTTACCACATAGAAAAATGATGATAACAGCAAGTATCCAGTTGCGATGTAGTTTTAAAAGATATCGAACCCACAGGGAAAGAAACTGGTCTAAAGATAACTAGGGAAGCGTAAAAGTAAATAAAATAAAAATAGATTAAAGATTTTTATGGGTAGGAAGATTAGAACAGAAAGTTGAGTAAATATAGATGTGATAGATTAGAAACTCTAAATAAATAGATTTTCACTACGAACAAATATAGCAGAGAAAACATGCAAGTTTAACGAAGTAGTTCTGACCCTCTAGATTATCTAACAGATTCAGTTCTAGACACTCAGATGTTCAATGATTCGCCGCAGAGCAACACATGAAATAACTTTTCTAAGTCAAGCGCAAACGAAATAAGACAATTATGAAAACCTGGACAACATCAATACTATGCTTAGTATGGGTCGCTCTCACATAGCCACATTTAGCAAGTTACCATTCCAAAAATGTTGGCTCACTAAACAACGTTATATCACAGATCCAGTGATTATACACGATATTGTTAACCCTAAAACTACTCTTTAAATTAATGCCAATGCATATAACTTGATTAACATAAAAGACTTAGCACGAAACACGCATTATGACACATAGACATATCATAAACTTCTAAATAGAAAGTATAAGTAGAAAGCAAAGAAAAGTTGTAAGGTATGCAAGTGAAAGCTAAAGTTTATCAACCCATATCCACTCTTTAATGGGAGTCGTCAATTCCCGCAATTCCTGCATCTGCTTTGAATTCGATCTCGGCCCGTACAGAACCTCCGCTAGGATGTATTCTTTGCGAATATCGAACAAATGAATATTAAGGAACGAAAACTTTTATTGATAAGTGATTTGCAAGTACACTTATACAACAATCGCTCGAGAATATAGAGAAATCTAGTGATCGAAACAAGGATTCGAATCACTTAAATATTTTCTCGCTAACACTTAAGAACGTAGCGAATCTAACTATACACATAATATACGTAACCCTTTTTTCTTTGCACTTCCTTTATCGCAGTGAAGGCATATGAAATTTGTTAGCATTGGAGCCCTATTTATAGAGTTTGAAGGGTTGCGTCTATCCAAATGAAGAG
>CATIWQ010030175.1:0-25064 GCA_949673415.1 Euphorbia schlechtendalii
TATATATATATATATATATATATATATATATATATATATATATTTAGTTAAATAATTTAAAACGTCTGAGGAGGATTCCCATATGAAGATCGTCGGATGGTCGAAAATCGTGTGATTCGAGGATAAATTTCCCAAAAAGCCATCATCATTGAACGCGCGAGCTGGTACAAAATCCCGTGCTCACAACCGGTACCGATGTTACCAAAAATTTTCAACTCTGGTACCGACGTTACTTTACCAGTACCGATGTTACCCCTTTTTTCTTTAAAAAAATTTGTATATTAATTATTAATTATGGATTAATTAACGAAAATGATTTATTTTTATGAACATATCCATATAAATATAATAATTTTGTGTTAATCTTTTGGATATATTCCGAGAGAAAATTTAAATACCGGTTTCCCCGTAACCGGAATAAAATTGTTACCGTATTTGAATTTTCTCGGAATATACACAAAAGATGATGATTACGTTCATGGGTCTAGAATTTTTTTTCACGTCCATTTATTTGTAAATAATTAAATTTGATTTAGGAAACCCCCACGAAGAGAACCCCGTTCTTGGATATCCAACCCGACAAAATTCGCATGCATCATTTTCATTAATAAAATGAGCTACGTACTTGTATAAAAATGAATCATTTTTACAATAAAATCCACGAGCCTTCGTCGTCATTTTTTATTTAATTTGACCACATGGGTCTTATTAAAATTCAAATCGAACATACTTGGTGCACTGGCACATATTTGTATTGCGATAATATTTCGTACTAACTTTTGTGGATGCAGGCAAGGTTAAACTAGATGTATGCCTAATATTTTATTTCCCTTCAAATATCGTATTCATTTTAATAAAAATTATGTATTTGGTAGATCGGTTATATAATAGGTTATTGATGTATTTATTCCCTTAGATCTCTTGTATTTAGGCAAATTTTGTAAAACCCCCAAACCAATGATGTAATTAATCCCCCGTAGACTAGGCGCATTTATTTTCCTACATGTTTATTTTCCGCATTTATTTATCGCTTTATGCATGCGCTATAAACTAAAAAAATAAAATTATCTAGTCCAGTTCGAATATTATAAATGTGGTTTCTCACATAGTATAATTTAACTCAAATGACAATGAAATAGATAACTCATCCTAGACCCGAATCTCTATTTTGTGGTACGGATTAGGCAAACGGATCTAAGCTGTTCCGAATTTTCCTAGAAAAGCCGATCCGGGTGGCGACTCTGAGTACCATAGGCTAGAGGTTCTAATCTCGAGTCTATTAATCTTAAAAATCATGTTTTCAACCAAACCGATTTCCTTTTAGAAAACCCCACATCCCATATCACGGGGCCGGCACCTCATGACTATCGCGCGGGTGGAACGTCGTCCGCTCATAGTGGCGACTCCATTGGGGATCATCTTTTTACAAACTTAAAAGTTTAAAAGATTTTTGAATGAGTATTGAAAAGTCATCAAATGAGTTAATCCACATTTATAATATCGAACAAAGCAAATGCATTAGACGGATTAGCCATTAAGGTTAGGGTGCCCTATTTTACCGAGAAGCTTGCGAAAGTATACTTCGTGACCCCCTAGTGGTCGAAGGAACTTAGCGAGTGGATCACTTGTTGCCATACTACATGAACTCTCTTGAAAAAGGGGAAAAAGTGTATCATAGTGCAACAAGAACCTTCTACATCAACAAACCATTGACCAAGCTCATATAAGGAAACCGTAGACACTTTCCCTAGGTTTACCAAAACAAATGCATCTTTTTGTGCAGGTTCGCTCCTTGATACTTCATGGCATTAAGATGATCTAAACATAGATTTTAGGAACCTAACCCTTATACGCGGGAGACATAAGGTTGGAAGTGATACGTTATGTGCTGTGTGCTATGTGTTCATCATGTCACCATATTTATTTCACATAAAACGTCATGCTAACTCATGATCTGTTATGCAGACACAAACTACACACACACATTTCATTATCGAACCTAGACTTAGAGAGATGCGACGAGATAGCATCACCTAAGATTAGGGTGACCCATGATTGTACTTCCACACTCAAACCTTTGGGAATTACAAATTTCCAAGCCATAGGGTATAACACATTGTTTTACCCACATTTTAACCTAGATTTAGAGACGCAACGAGATAGTGTCACCTAAGATTAGGGTCACCCATGATTGTACTTCCACACTCAGACCTTTGGGAATTACAAATTTCCAAGCCATAGGGTATAACATGTTGTTTTACCCACATTTGAACCTAGATTTAGAGACAAAAAGACAACGCCACTTAAGATTAAGATCACCCATAATTATGGAAATACTTATTCCAAACTCTTGGAAAAAATGAACTTCCAAGCCATAGGGTACAACACACCGTTTTACCCGAATTTGAAAGACATGGTTAAGGCCCGATTTGTTCCACATCCACACATTTGGAAAAATGAACTTCCAAGACATAGGGTACAACACATCGTTTTACCCGAACTCAAGTCCAAGACTAGACAACGCGCCCAGACATTGTCACCTAGGATTAGGACCACAACATGGAGGTGTTTGAAAGACGCCCAAATCTCTTTTACCCAAATAGGGTAGCATACCTATCACTCCTCGAGACTTTATGAGGAAGGGTATAACACATTATTTACCCAACTTTTCACAAATCCTTTGAGACCCAAGCCTACTACCACATAGGTGATATGGCTGAACCACCAACACTATGGGCCTTTGACCATGTAACGGACCTAAATGTCACACTGACACCATCTATAATTCACCCATCACTTTATGAGGAAGGGTATAATACATTGTTTACCCAACCTTTCACAAATCCTTTGAGACCCAAGCCTATTACCACATGGGTAATATGGCTAAACCACCAATACTATGGGGCTTTTTAACATGTAACAAGGCCTAAATTACATGCTGACACCAAACTCACTAGCTATGATTATGACATAATCACTCCCATTACATGCATAATCATTACTCATACATATATCATTCATGATCTAATCTCCATATTTTGTACTTCATCAAGGGTTTGGAGAAGGACTGAACGTCACCTTATCAGAGTATCTCTCATCGTGGCTAGGCAAGGAAGCATTCCAGAGGGTGTGCCATACACTGACTCTAGCGAAGACTCAGGTTCAGGATTCAGTACGGGACAGAGATTAATATTTAGTTAAGAGCAGATCACGTAGATGGCAGAATAACAGAATATTTCAGGGGGAATCAATCAACAAAATCAAGACAGCCATGCTGCTCCCCAATTTAGGTCAAACCAGGACATCGCCAATGCTCTTTCAGCGGTTCTTTACAGTGACCAGTTCACTCAATCCATACAATTTCACACCCGCCCGAGACAACCAAATGGTAGGCCCTTCGATCAGGAATCTTCGAGGTCCCACCATTTCTAACCACCCTATGACGAGGAGGCCAAGCTCTACTCCTCAGACATTCCCATCCCCTAGCAATCAACTTAGCGTAAGAGGTTCTCAAGTAGTGGGTCCATTCCAGTTCCCGCCCAGATTGGGATAAATTAGTCACGGAGCAGGCCAGGTGTTAGGAAATAGTGGCCAGGTGGGAGTTAGTTCTGATCAATGGATTGTGGATCAATCAATTCTACCCGGGTAATCAGGCTTCCAGCAATTATTTCAGCTAGATTACCAACAGTTCGCAGCAACAGCAAGGCCGGTGGGGGTATCTTTTGGCTTCCCCCCTACTACACAAGGGTTCTTTCCCTAGTTCGGAGCTACCCCAAACTTTCAATCTCCACCTCTAGTTTATACTCTAGCAATACAGTATCAAGGTCAATTCTCGGCCCAGCCAACTTATGTGCTTCCTCCCAAGGGTCTTGTATATCACCAAGCTCTGTATCATCAATTTGGTAGCCAAGCCAGGCCAAAAATGGGTTATTCAGCTCCCCGGCCTAGCATGGAAGAGCTATGGTAACTGTTCTTGGCAACCCCCACCGCTCAACATCCAGGCTTCCAGCCTGTCAACTATTCGACACCACCCGTAGCATCAAGTGATGATTAGCTCCTTGAGAACTTCTCAATGCTAGAGCTGGTAAAATTCAATGGGGAAGGAGACCCCCCGGCTCATCTGACCAATTACCAGACGGTTATGAGAGTACGTCGAGTCAGTGATAAAATGCTGGCCAAAATGTTTATAATGACGTTGGCAGCTCCAGCTAACCAATGGTATAACAACCTACCCTTTGAAGTGTCTCACAATTGGAAGCAATTTTCTGTAGCCCTCATAGAACAGTATGGCTTCAACTCCCAAATGAAAACCACTATGCAAAATCTCGAGGCAGTAAGACAAAAACCTGGAGAGATGTTTAAGCCTTACTTTAAAATGTGGATGGCCACTCAGGTTTTGTTAAAGGCTCATCTCAGCTTATCAGAGATGATCGCGAAATTGCTTGCCGGAGCTTTACCGACGTACAGACAAAGGTTGGGAACGAATACCTTTTCCTCTTACAATGAGGTATTCGTGAAGGCCGAAAAATTGGAATGGATAGAGTCCCTTGAGATGCCCATGGTGCAACCCGCGAGTAAGCCTTGGTATAAAAAGATTGATGCAGGGTCCTCATCATCATCCACTTCCTCCCAGCCAAAGAGAAAGTAGGTAGCAGTACAAGTAGTACAGACATAAATAGTGTCATCTGTGCGCCAGCCAAAAGAAGAGTATCATGGGTTATCTCTTTACTCAACTAACCTGGGGTTCCTTTTTACCAAGCTACGGGAATTAAAGAAATTAGAAAGTGTGAAGACTTGGGCTTCCCCCAAACCAGAGGAGAAGAATAATTTCTCCCACTATCACGTGGTGGCCGACCATAGGACCAACAATTGTAAAGACCTCCTGAAAGCTATCCAAAAGCTAATAGAGAATCGGGTGATAGAAGAGCCCGCGTTGAAACCTAATACGATAAACAACCCCCTTCCTTAGTTTGAAGATAAGGTGGGGATCATAAACTCGGGGATCGAAGAACGAGTTATCCGACGATGCTTGGGGAAAGTGATAGAAGAACCCGTGATAATGATCGAATCAGGAGTCGACCCCTACCATAGGGACACAAATCTGAAGTCAAGAATAAGCTCGATTGAAAATTATCATTGCTCGAAGTTCATGTTCTGCGGGATGTCTATATACGACTACCTGGATACCCCGGGTTTCCACATCTTCAAATACGAGACCATCATGAGAGCATAAGGTCTCTCAGACGATACATTGGCTGCCTTATTCCCGTGTTCATTATCGGGAATAGTAGGAGAATGGTAGACGACTCAACCTTCTCCTATCCGGAGTAATTGGTAGCAGATCTCCCAGGCTTTCAAGTGGGATTTCTTGTACATGGAGATACCCAAAGCTAACATGATGGATTTGGCGCCTGCACCCAAGATGAGGATGAAACATTCAAAGAGTACAGCTCCAGGTGGATGTCCATCCAAGTAACAATTAAGGAGAAGCTAGAAAAGAGTTTGCTAATGGAGATGCTAATCAGCAGGGCGCCTCGAATTTCATCACCGCCTTAATTCATGAGAATATGTAGACCTTGGAGAGCTTATTGAAGTAGCACTAAAAGTAGATGTAGAATTCCGGAGCTTACTCCCGGAAGTCATGATGGTGGGGTCGGGCATGCCACCTGGTCACGTATTTGGCATGATATCCTAGTCCAACAAAGGGAAGGGCCCAGCACAGCTAAATCAAGCTGGGGGAACAAGCACCAGAGCCACTTTCCATGCCTTAGGGGCCTGCTCAGATCCTAGATACAGTTTATGCGGAAAGCCTTTATATGATGAGAGAGATTAACCGGCCTTTCACATTCTCAAATTTGAGACTTTTTTGAAAATACAAGGCCTCCCCGACTCTGAATTAGCCAAGCTATTCCCTTGCTCTTTGTTTAAGGCTGCGAGAGAATGGTATGGAAACCAACTGGCAATATTAAGGTGTAATTAGAAATGCATGTCGGAGGCATTCATTAAGGACTTCGTGCACATGTAGAAGCCAAAATCCACCTTACATGACCTGACAGCCTGCGTCCAGCATGACTATGAATCCTTCCAGAAGTATACTCGGTGTTGGATGAAAATTCAAGTTCAAATACCATATAGACCATCAGAGCCTATTCTGGTATAGATGCTGATCAATGGGGCTAGGAACTTGTACAGAAGGCATCTCGGTCCAAGGGAGTTCCAAACTTTTGAAGAACTATTCAACATGGCAGCAAGGCTAGAACAGTTTTTCAGACAAACAAGATAGCAGGTCAACATGATAGGGTCAGGTGTAACACCGAACCAAGTATTGGAAATGATCATTAGAGCCAACCCTGGCCAGGCTCTAGTTTCAAAAGGCACAACTGAAAAGGAAATCATTTCAGGGACTCCTGTGAATTCCCTCGATAAAAAAGAGATGTCGGTGACAGTTAAAGAAGGGCCAACCCCTAAAAGAGGAAGAGTGGCCATCCAATATAAAAGAGAGGCCTCGAGAGAATCTATAATTGGTTCCTGCAATAGCTCTCACCGAACCAAGGCCCAACCAAAAGATGGGTAAAGAACTTTGGGAATCCCCAAAAAAGATCCATGTTCATGCTCCCAGCCAACTTATGTGGGATGCCGATCTTCACAGATAGTGATATGCCATCCTTGCAATTAATAAAATTCGAAACTCTTATGCAGACCCAGGGATTGTCCAATGAAAAGCTAGCCATTGTCTTCCCTTGTTCACTAACGGGTGCATCAGGTGACTGGTATATGAACCAGCCAGAGATAATCAAGAAAGATTGGGAGAACATATCCAGAGCTTTTAAGAGAAACTTTGTACATGGGGAGAATGACTCGTGGAATTCAGGGAAATATAAGCATGTCAACATGAGGAATATGAGCCTTTCTTCGAGTATGCTCACTAGTGGATGGCATTACAAGTGGTGATCAAGAAGAAACCCTCCGAAGCAATCCTAGTGAGATTGATATTCGAAGGAGCCCATCCAGAATACCGGAGTCATTCATCGCTTATCACTTTGCTACTTTTGAAAAGCTACTTCGAAGAGGCCATAGGTTGGATTGATTAGTCCACGAGGAAGAAGATGAAGTCCTTGTAATAGGAACTGGGATACTATAAAATCAAGTCCTGAATATGCTTGCCCAATCCACCACTGAGGCAAATTCAGTAGGGTCATCCCGGTATCTGCCCAAAACACAATGGAAGATTATGACGTCTTCGAGTTTGTGTATGTTGCAGATGGGGCAAAACAGGAAAAGCCCAAAATAATGAAGGAGAAGGAGAAGCCCATCAATTTGGATGGGTATGTTTTAAAGTCCCGAAGAGGAGGAGTAAGAGAAGACGCTTGTCAGGTGGAGGGCGAAGAAATTGTGTATGGTAAGGGTCCGATCAACTTAGACTCCTACCAATTAAAGAATGCCAAGAGAAAGAAGGAGCAGCCATAGTATCCGTGGCAGACACCTGCTGAGATAAGGGTGATAGAAGACGGGGTGTTGAGAGTGACCCGTAGCGGTTGAGTCTTCCTGAACAATCCCATCCAGCTTGGGAATTCATCAGTCGAAGAAGTTACAAGGGACCACACAGAGCCACCCCTACCCTTGGTGATCAATGAAGATGAGCTGGAAGTCGATCCTTTGGTCAACCAGCTCAAGAACACACAGTCGAAGTACAGCATTTTGCAACTTCTACGCTTTTTTGAGGCACATTGCCGAGGATTGGTACAAAAGTTAATGGAGATAGAAGCAACACCGACTACTTCGGTGATTGAAATGTGCTTAGCCATTGGAGAAGGGATACCCCTAAAGAAGAGCCTTGCCATTACATTTGACTGGTCGGACCTCCCACCGGAACAACGAAATCACAATAAGGCCCTCTTCATTAGGGTTAATATCTTTGACAGGTCTATCCCATGTGTGATGGTGGATGACGGATCAGCATTGAATCTTTGCCCGCTAAAGGTGTCACCTCATCTTGGTTTAACTGAAAACATGCTAGAAAGGTCAGATACTGTGATCCGGGCCTATGATAACTCAAAATGTGGAGTGGTAGGAACATTCACGATGACCATGATTTTAAATGAGGTGACATCTGAAGTAAAATTGACTGTACTAGACATACCTGTCTCATACTCCTTGCTGTTAGGAAGACCTTAGATCCATGCACTTGGCGCTGTCCCCTCCACTCTCCACCAGAAGATTAAACTGGTTCACCAAGGAAAGCCAGTTACCATAGAGGCGGACAAAGAATCAGTAATATCGGTAGCAACTTTCGCAGAGCAAGGCCCAAGGGTGGCCATGATAAGAAGGCGATTCCTATGGGCTACTATTACTTCTCGGTTGGCCTGAAAAGGATTATGAAGAAGTAGGGATTTGTTCAGGGTAAAGGACTAGGGAAATAACCCCAAGGAGTAGTGGAAGCCATCGATCTTCTACTATTGACTCCCAGAGCAGGATTGGGATTTACCCTTGAGCATAAAATTTATAAACATAAAAGGCCATCCTTCTGCAACATGGTCAGTGTAAGTACTATTGAAGGGAAACGACAATACCTGGGGGAGAGTGAACCAGTATCAGTTGGAGGAGAAGCTATGCCAGGGTTTGAAATTTTCGGGGATGTATTCGACTTCTCAAAAGGAGTGTATGTTGACTCTGAACGTTGACTCTATGGTTGGCTCAGAAGAGGTTAATCACTTTGAAGAGGTCAACATGGAAGAAGGAGCGCAAGTTATAGCTTTAGAAGGGGTAGTTGCAGCTGCTCGGAAAAAGGGGAAAGCCAAGATGTTTGTTGAAGATAAACCTGAACCTGAACCCATGGAGGATGAGGTCCAAGGTGCAATCTAGGCCATCACTAAAGCCCTCGCTGTGCTGATGAAGAAGCAAGATGGGAGCGTGAAAGAACAACTAGCTGTAGCCACAGAAGTTGTCACCAAAGCCACCGCCATGGAAAAGAAGGCAATACCTGCTGAGTCCACCCTCAAGAAGCCAACTCCTAAGACAAGTGAAAACCCTCCGCATGTGGAGGAAAATGATACTAATAGTGTAATCTTTAATATTTCGAACATTTTCTATGTTGATAATGCAGCCTATGAGGCATATCAATCAATAGATCGGGACTTTGCTTACTTATGTGATGTTTCGCCAGATGGCAGCATGCATTTTCACGACCATTCACATAATGTTTTTAGCATAACTGATACATCATTACATGAAATAAATTTAAGTACAGATGAATCACCCAAAATGGTGATGATTTCAAGTGACCTAACTCCTGAAGAAGAACATAAAATAACAAATATACTTAGAAAATATGTGGTAGCGTTTGCTTGGTCGTACGAAGACATGCCAATGGTGGATAGGGAGATCACCGAACATAGAATTCCGACAGATCCTCGGGTCAAACCTGTTAAACAAAAGTTGTGAAGATTACGACCTAAATGGGCTGAGAAGGTGAAGGTGGAAATAGCCAAGCAAATAGAGGCTAAGTTCTTGGAAGTGATAGAATACCCTACCTAGCTCACCAACATCATGCCAATTACAAAGAAAGATGGTAAGGTTCGAGTATGCGTGGATTTCAAGGATTTGAATAAAGCTTCACCAAAGGATGACTTCCCTCTTCCTCATATTGACGTCCTCGTTGATAGTGTTACTAGAGCCGCTATATACTCATTCATGGATGGCTTTTCAAGGTATAATCAGATCTTAATGGCTATCGAGGATAAGATCAAAACCACATTCATCACTGAATGGGGGGTTTACTGCTACAAGGTCATACCCTTTGGACTCAAAAACGCTGGGGTAACCTATCAAAGAGCTGTGATGGCCTTGCTACATGACTTAATCCACAAGGAAGTAGAAGTATACGTGGATGATATGCTAGTTAAATCCCACATTCGTGAAGAGCATCCAGCTATCATCGATAAGTTCCTTACTCGAATTGAGAAGTATAACTTATGTCCGAACCCAAAGAAGTGCGTATTTGGGGTCACCTCAGGAAAGCTACTGGGGCATATCGTGAGTTAGAGGGGTATAGAGATAAACCCAGGTAAGAGCCAAGCCATCAGAGAAATGCCTGTACAAAAGATGGAGAAAGAAGTACGAGCATTCTTGGGATCCTTGCAGTATGTCAGCAGGTTTATTGCCCACCTGAATTCCATCTGCAAACTAATTTTTAAACTTTTGAGGAAACAGCAACCGGTGGAGTGGAATGATCAATGCCAGATCGTGTTCGAAAGAATCAAACAATACTTGATCAAACCACCAATCCTACAACCTCTCGTTCCAGGACACCCTCTCATTCTTTACTTGGCCATTGAAGAATCCTCTATAGGGGCAATGTTAGTACAAGAACATGATGACAAGAAGGAGCATGCAGTATACTACTTAAGTAAGACATTGCTAGAGTATGAGACTCACTACACGTTGGTAGAGGAGATTTGCACGCAATGGTATGGCTAACCAAGAAACTGCGCCACTACTTCCAATCTTATCGGGTGCAGGCAGTAGCTAAGGTCGACCCCATGAAATACTTGTACCGGTCTCCCATGTTGGCAGGTAAACTTTCCCGGTAGCTATTGCTTCTTTCTGAGTTCGACATTGAGTATATAACGAGGAAGGTCATCAAATGACGAGCGGTTGCTGAATTTTTAGCCAATCAAGAGATGGATTATGATTATGTGGAAAGTTTGGATTTCTTGGATTAACAATTATCCTTGGTAGAAGAGGTCAAGAGGGAATGGACCATGTACTTTGATGGTGCTGTGAATCGTAAAGGGGCAGGTCTGGGAGTAGTTTTGATCACACTGCAGAATGAAGTCATCCCATTGTCCAAGCACTTGGAGTTCCTGGTCACAAACAATAGAGCAGAGTATAAAGCCTGTCTTTTCGGCGTAGAAGCCCTGAGCAATGTAAGAGCCAAAGAAGTCTCTGTTATTGGAGATTCAGCCTTGGTGATTCGACAAGTTACATGCAATTGGGAGATCAAGGAAGATTCACTCCGTCCATATCTGGATGCAGTCTGGGTAGCCTCTACTAAGTTCGAAAAATGTGTCTTCTGTCATGTGTTACGAGAAGATAATCAAATGGAAGACTCCTTAGCCACTCTAGCCTCTATGTGGGAAGGACCTCAGGCTCAACCCATCAAACCATTAATTCTACAATCATCCACGGAGCCCTATTATTGTCAAGCAGTGATAGTCGACACAAACTCAGATTCCGATTGTTGGTACTTAGATATCATCCAATTTTTTGAGGGATGGGGTTTATCTTGATGGGGCAACAGACTCAGATCGTACTACTCTTCGCCGCTTAGACATGCAGTTCCGACTTCTTGATAATGATCTATTCCGACGCACTCCGGAAGGATTATTACTTCGTTACCTCAACGAGAAAGAGGCTCTACTCGTAATTAGACGACTACATGTGGGTGATTGCGGGCCACACATGAATGGCTTAGCTCTAGCCAAGAAAACTCAATGTCAAGGATATTATTGGAATACTATGGTCGCAGATTGCATTATAGAAGTTAAGAAATTCCACGAATGCTAAATCTATGGAGACCTTGGCCATCTGCCTCCTTTAGATCTCCACAACTTATCCACTCCGTGGCCGTTCTTAGCATGGGCGATCAATATAATTAGAGAGATTCCTCCTTCTTCTAGTAATGGGCACAGATTAATCATAGTAGTAGTTGATTACTTCTCTAAGTGGGTGGAAGCTAAATCTTACTCCAGTAACACCTCTAAGAAAATGGCCAAGTTCTTAGAGAAGCATATCTTCACTCGGTATGGGATCCCTCACCATATAGTCTTAGATAATGGAGTTCAATTCCAAGGGGTAACAATAGAGTTGATTAAGAAACATGGTATCGAGCATCATCGCTCTTCACCATATACACCACAAGCTAATGGGGTAGTAGAAGCAGCCAACAAGTCAATCAAGAAGATCCTGAGCAAAATGGTGACCACTTACCGAGATTGGGAAAATAAGCTACTTTCGTAGTCTGGGGATATAGAACGAGCATTCGAACTCCCACAAATCAAACTCTGTTCTCACTAGTATACGGAATGGAAGTAGTTTTGCCAGTGGAAATAGAGGTAGGATCTTTAAGGATAGCCCTCGAAGCCGGGCTAGGAGAGTCGTAATGGGCCAGAGCTAGATTCGAGCAGCTCAGTATGATTGACAAGCGTTGCCTCAAAGCCTTAGACCACCTTCAGATGTACCAACAACAAATGACCAGAGCATACAAAAACAAGGGCAAGCATCAGAAAGAACCCCTGAAAGTAGGAGATTTGGTATTGAAACAATTGAAACCTTCGAATGTGGATGTCAGAGGAAAATTCAGGCCCAATTAGGAAGGACCATTCGTAGTAAAAAAGGTGCTGAATAAAGGGGCAATCAAGATTATGGATATGGAAGGCAACGAGTTCGTCAACCCCATCAATCGAGATAAGCTTAAGCGCTACCACGTTTAAAAAAAAGTGCGTATATAAGCCTTTCAGCTAACACTCTATTAGTTTCATAAGCTCATTAGTTAGAATAAGCATTGTGAAAGCTAATTAATGACAAGAGTCAGGTCACTCGAAACATTTATACTTCAATTTCTTTCATCAATGAAGATATTATTTCTTGCTGAAAATGTTTAATGTGCATGCTCATGAAAAAAGCATGAATGCCAATGGTTGAAACGTCACAAGTAAACAACGAGCATTTCATAATATGTTTAGTTCCAAAGAAAAGACAAACAAATCTGATAGAATTTCACCACGTTGGTATACTCTATGCAAAAGTCAATTAATTTTATTTTTTTTAAAAAAATAGCATCATTTATCAATTATCGTAAGGACTCAACTTACTTGATCACTCATGTGATAAAAGAAGAACGGCATCAAATAAATGTGGCAAAGTTTTACAAACCCTAATGTATCAGAGGTAAAGAAAGTACATCAAAAGCTACGCTATAAAAGGCCACACTGGCCAGAAGCCTAATCACTACCGGTAGAGCCGTCTGACTCCTCCTCTTCTCCTCCAAGAGACTCTTGGATCCTACTCGCATCATCAATATCATCCTCAGAAGCCTCAAGACGGAGAATAGATCCTCCAGACTCCTCTCCCCGAATGTTGGTGACCCTCATCCTCCTCAGCTGCTTGGCGAAGGCCCGATCATCGGCCTCCATGCTCCCAACTTCAGCCTTTGTTTACCTCGTGATCTTGCCCTTACCCTTATCCTGGGAAAGCATCCTCTCCATCCTCCGGATAAGCTACTGCGATAGCGCCAGCTGATCTCCTAGCTCCTGAGCCCTAGTATCCGTAGAAAACCGAGCCTGGCGCTCCAACGCGAGCAAAATCTAGCGTAAAAAAGCATACATCATATCATTTATCATCACATCATAACCACATCATGCATGAAGTATTATTTTCATTTACCACACAGGCAACCATCAAAATCTAGAAAAGTGAAAGGGGATAATCTTACCCCGTAGTACTGTTCTGCACGATGATTAAGTCCCTAGCCGATATGTATTGGCAGGCCATCCTCTCTGCCTCATCTCGTAGAACCTGGAAAATTGGAATGTCAGCATAAAGGCAAATTGAAAGCAAGAAGAAGCATGGGAAGAAAGGATCTCACATGAGTAGTATCTTAAGGGATGAAATCCAAGATTTGATGATTAATAAGAAGCTCCACCTGAGTAGTGTCCCCAACTAGAGAAAGGAGAGAGAAGGAAACCAAATAGGAGTAGCCACTCGACCCTCCACGATATCCGGAGGTGGCATGGGGGGACCCGCGGATCGCCTAGTCTCACCACGGGCGCGCTTGCTACCACCCGTCTGCAGACATACGAACAAAATCAACAATCAATGCAAAAAGGAAACATGAAGAGAAAAATAGTATGATGAAAAGAAAATCATACCCTAGAAGTGCTAATCAGAGAAGGATGTGAAATATGAGCCATAGGGCTGTGGTAGGCATCCTCATCAGGGATATCTCCACCAGGGCCATCACGATCATCTTCGCCCTGATCTTCTCCGCCCTTGTCATCTCCACCCTGGGCATCACCATCATCATCCTCCTCATCCTCGTCATCAAATAATCCTTCTACACCCCTACGAAGGATGTTCTCGATACGACGACGATGCCATCATGTAAAATTCAAGGACATGGCTGCAAGAGCAGCCTTAAATGAGTCTGATAATCGGTGTCAATACTCTCAATCACGACTTCATTCCCCTCGATGAAATCCCTACGATCAGTGAGAGTTGTGATCGTCAGATGAGGCCAATAAATGCCCACCGAAGGAAGAGGAGGCACAAGCCGAGCAGCTACAGTGGAATCCTTCCACTTTCAAACTCGCTCACCAAAATACCACTCATAAGATCGAGGGCTCTCCAGGATAAGGCGATAATCATCCACATCCTTCCTCACCGTCAGGACATCATCCCTGTTGGGAACGGCCTCCCAGGGATCATCCACCATCAGCATAAGTGTGAAAATAGGAAAAATGACAAGTCAATCATCAACCTGTTGCGTAAAAAGAATAAAATGACCATCAAGATTCCAAGAAAGAAAAAGAATACCTAATCATGGGAGAGATGACGAATGCACTTGCAGTAGCTGGTCCTTCACTTGCGCAAGCCACTCACCCGACGGCACAATCGGGCGATAAAAGTAACCTCTCGCTCAGGGGCATCCTCTAAGAAAGGAGGAAGGAGTACATGGTACTCAAAAGCCCAAACCTACAAAATAAAACTATGTCAGTATGAAAATCACAATTGTACAAATGAAATCCATGAAGGAAAACACTCAAGTACCTGGAGGAGAAGGTGACTGAGCTTGAGGGTCTTATTGAGCACCCTCATGGCATAATCTAAGCCATGATACATCTGCTCAAGTATGGCCCAAGGCCAGTTCCAGATGGGGATGTTCGTCACATCCTCAACTGCCTATATCAGTCCATAGTTTATATTGCTAGACGCTACAGGAAAGAAGAGGATGGTTAGGAGGCTGATGAGAAAAGCCCTCACTGCCTGAGGGCGAGACTCCTCTAGAACTGGTCGAATCCTCCTCCAATGATTGTAGAGGTCACCATATGCCAACTTTCCCGCACAGGGAAACACGCCAAAAAACTCTTCTACCCTACTCGCTACCCGAGTTAGGGTAGGAAACCTGTCCAAGAAAATGTTAAAATGGATGGTGGAGCCATCCAAGCTAAGGCTCGTCATGGCCACGACATCTGAGGGAGTCATGGTCAGCTCCCCGATCGGTAGATGGAAAGTATGTGTCATCTCTGACCAACGCTCCACTATGGCGATCAGAGCAGCGTGCGATAGATGCGGCATCTAATTAGGGAGCACACTCGCAATACCCCCAAAGCTGGTGGTTTAGATGGCTGCCTCCAGATCTGAATCTCTACGAATCTTAGCCCACCAAGAACTCAGGGTGCGAATGCCGCCAGTATTCATAAATAAATATGGCTGCAAAAAGAAAGCAAAAGAAGAAGTCATTATTATATCCATGGTGCTACTTTATCCCACAAAATCAGGCAAAAAGGAAGCAAGTAAGCCTGTAAATCCAAAGTCAAAAAATGAAGAAAAGGCAAAAAACGTGAACTGATGTTAGTAAATAAATTGGTACCACATCGGTATCAATGAGTACACATCGATACCGATGAGTAAACATCAGTACCGATGAGTAAACATCGATACCGATGGTAGGTTTGCAAACCTAACATCGGTACCAATGTTAAGGTTGCAGAAACAGCACCTTCGGCATTTCACGATTTCCGGCCAAAAACCATCCCGAAAAATCCAAATTGCGTGAAATTAAATGTTCTAAACATCTAAATGACCCCAAATACTACCTATTCATGGATCGATTCCACACGAAATTGGCTCTAATCTAAGTTTTAGTCAAAAATCCTAAAAATCCAAAATCAGGAAAATCAGAATAAATGAGAGATTATCAGATTACCTGGAGTTTCGAAACATGTTCATAAAGATTTGGGATGAGAGAGGTAATGGGAGAAGTAAGGGAATAGCCCACGAACTCATCCGAAGCATCGAAACCGTATCCTTGAGCCATGGAGCACGACCGGAGTCTCAGGTTCACCGGATGAACCGGGAGAGACGAAGCTGCGATGTTACGGGGTTTCTTACCCTTAATCTTGGCCCTCATATCGATAATCAAGAATTTTTACCGGAGAAGAAGAAATTGGAGTTTTTAGAGAGAAAATTTGGAATGTGATTAATGAGAAATAAAAGGACTTTTCAAAATTTAAAGGTTCTGTCTCTGGAATTCACGACGTCGGTACTGATATGGAAACATCGGTACCGATGTTGATTATACCAGTACCGATGTTAACTTTTAATTTTTGTTACAACAGAAAGAAAGTTAAAAACAAGGGGAAAACTATTAGCAGCATTACAACATCGCAAAAGCCTCCTAAAACAACGGAGCGGTCATCGGGACATCCTCGAAATCTCAAATTTCGACATTTATCCGAACCCTTATGTTTTAATTCTTGATTGAAGGGGCAAAAATTTTTGCTTCCAGCAATCTCAATCAAGGAATTAAAACATATGTCAGAAGTATCTACTACTAATTTTCCTCATTTTTGCAGGCATCCTTTGACTCGCAAGGGGCATTTATGTCAAAACTCACAGCAGTTGATGCATCATCAAAAGCATGGAGCACCAGCTTCATCCTTTCCCCAGCAGTTCCGAGGGTCAAATTCAACCTAGGGTCAACTCATAAGGGGCATCCACCGTGGACTTCCTTCAGTCCGCATTCCTTTTCAGACTTCTTATAGTCAACAAACTTCCTATAGTCCGCATCCCTTTTAAGGCTTCTTACAGCCAAACAAACTTCTTACAGTTCACCAAAAGAACTTCCTACAGTTCACCTTTTACTCAGACTTCTTACAGTTGAAAGAACTTCCTACAGTTTTCCATCTTCTCGAACTTCTTATAGTTCACCTTTTACCCAGACTTCTTACAGTTGAATGAACTTCCTACAGTTCATGACCTACTGACTTTTTACAACCAAATGAACTTTCTTCAATTCACACCTAGTCCTGACCTTTTGCAAAAAAGTAAATAGGTGAACTATAAGAACGGAGGTGCTCAGTCAACATTCTCTCCCTAACGATCCACGATCAACGTAGTCCTAACTTTCCTACGATCCACTTCTTTAATAGGTTTTCCATAGCCTGCACATGGGACTCTCAAGTAAGAGAATGGAGGTGCTCAGTCAACATTCTCTCCCTAACGATTTTGACGGTACTAACCAGCCGAAGGTCAACCTCCATAGGGGTAATCATTTCTAACTAGGAAATTCACTATGGGGCATCCAGAGACCAATCCCCGAAGGACGCACCAAAAAGAAAGCTTCCAGCCATCATCCCCAAGGAAGTGCCAACCGCGACCGGGCAGGTATTGCCTCTAAACCCTGCTGCTCTTTCAATCATGGGACATACTGATCTCAGATCAATAGTGATCCCACGAGGGGTAGCTTATGAGAACGGGGTTTTAATCCCCACTCGCGAGTTCGATAATGAAGCTGTAATTTATTTTCCTTTACTAGTCTTTTACTTTGACAGGATCTCGGAGGTTCTCGGGAGAAGCATTCCTCATTTCTTTAAAAACCTTAGATATCTTTTTAGAACACCTCATCAATAACCAAGTCCAATTTGAACCAAAGTCGAACAAAAAATCATGAATATCGATGTTTAACATCAGTACCGATGTAGTGACATTGGTACCGATGTTTGTGTCATCGGTACCGATGTCACTAAAAAGTATCGATACCGATGTCACCCACTGACATCGGTATCGATGTTATCCTATTGGTACCGATGTTGCTGAATTGCAGTGACATCGGTACCAACGTCGTGATGATAGGATCAGCAGAATGATTTAACAATTCCAGAAATTATTGAAAGAATCCCCAATAATTTATTTCCAGTCACTTTCACACTGTTAAGGTGGCTGGGAATGGCCCTCCATTAATGATGGATTGGACATTAATGGGGTGAGTGGGAAGAAAATGCCCAAAATATACATTTAGCCTTTTTGACTTGGATTGATGGGAGCTCACTATAAAAAGGGGTTCATATTCTGCATTTAGAGGAGGAGATCACACAAAGGAGAAGAATATCAGTGTATATTCCCAGCAAAAGAAAGGTTTTTATGAACAAAATCTTGTTTTTTCACATTTGTAACTAAGCTAGTTTTAAACAATCTTTGTTAAATTTTAAATCAATAAAATTGGACAAAGAAATCATACACACAATCTATAACATCACAAAAATAATTTCATTTAAAGTTTCTAGCACAAGCTTTGGTCCATTACTCGGTTTTCTCGAACCAAACTACCTTGACAATCAACCAAAGAAACGAGGAGGACTTCCCGGAGGAGCTTCGCGGATCTCGGAAAAGTGGATTCTCAACTACGGGATAAGCCTCTAAGTTCTTAGAGTTTGTGCTTTTATTATAAGTTTTTACTTTTCGATTATTTCCATTTTTGCACACTAATATGTTCTTCGGGATTTACTGTATAATTTCTAATCTTTTTTAACATTTTGTTTAAATAAACATAATCTACACATCCTAAGCTTTTTGGAATGAAAAAGATCATTCAAATCGGTTAAGTATAGAGAAAGTTATGACCATTTGAAGTTTTGAATTTTTGTTGTGTTGTTTCTGCAGGTCTGGAAAGGGAACATCAATACCGATGTTACCAAAAATTTTCAACACCGGTACCGACGTTACTTTACCAGTACCGATCTTACCCCTTTTTTCTTTAAAAATACAAGTTTGTATATTATTTATTAATTATGGATTAATTAACGAAAATGATTTATTTTATGAACATATCCATATAAATATAATAAATTTGTGTTAATCTTTTGGATATATTCCGAGAGAAAATTTAAATACCGGTTTCCCCGTAACGGGGATAAAATCATTACCGTATTTGAATTTTCTCGGAATATACACAAAAGATGACGATTATGTTCATGGGTCTAGAATTTTTTTCACTTCCATTTATTTGTAAATAATTAAATTTGATTTAGGAAACCCCCATGAAGAGAACCCCGTTCTTGGATATCTGACCCGTTAAAATTCGCATGCGTCATTTTCATTAATAAAATGAGCTACGTACTTGTATAAAAATGAATCAATTTTACAATAAAATCCATGACCCTTTGTCGGCATTTTTTAGTTAATTTGACCACACAGGTCGTATTAAAATTCAAATCGAACATACTTTGTGCACTGGCACATATTTGTATTGCGATAATATTCCGTACTAACTTTTGTGGATGCAGGCAGGGTTAAACTAGATGTATGCCTAAGATTTTATTTCCCTTCAAATATCGTATTCATTTTAATAAAAATTATGTATTTGGTAATCGGTTGCATAATAGGTTATTAATGTATTTATTCCCCTAGATCTCTTGTATTTAGGCAAATTTTGTAAAACTCCCAAACCAATGATGTAATTAATCCCCCGTAGACTAGGCGCATTTATTTTCCTACGTGTTTATTTTTCGCATTTATTTATTGCTTTATGCATGCGCTATAAACTAAAAAAACAAATATATCTAGTTCAGTTAGAATATTATAAATGTGGTTTCTCACATAGTATAATTTAACTCAAATGACGACGAAATAGATAACTCATCCCCCGACCCAAATCTCTATTTTGTGGTACGGATTAGGCAAACGGATCTAAGCTGTACCGAATTTTCCCCTAAGAGCTGATCAGGGTGGCGACTCTGAGTACCATAGGCTAGAGGTTCTGATCTCGAGTCTATTAATCTTGAAAATCATGTTTTCAACCAAACCGATTTCCTTTTCGAAAGCCCCACACCCCATATCACGGGGCCGGCGCCTCGCGGGGACCGCACGGGGTGGTTGTCCGCTCACAATAGCTTAGTTGCATACCTTTGTTCTTAATGGAGAGTCAACCAAAACGCATCTTCATATAAGTATTATATGCATACTCGAATATTACCTTCTCTTAACCATAGTAAAAAGTATAAAGGACATAGAAAGCAAACTTTGATTAATTTCTCTCAAGGCATTTTTAGGTAACCTAGGATGCTAAAACACTCTCAGTGGTTTCATTTTATGCTCCATACAACTCTCCCCTTTTTTCAGTGGTTGCATTTTATGCTCGATACCACTCTCTCATTTTTTTCTTTTAAGCATATGTTTTTGAAGTACTTTGTACTTTACACCCATTTTTCATGCTATGCTTTCTTTTCTTTTTTTTCACTCAATGAATGGTTGCAGTTTCTGCTCAGTACCATTCCTCATCTTTTGCATAACTCATTGGTTATCCTCTCTTTCCTTTGATATTTTCTTTAATACCCTCATCCTTTATTGATCAATTTCAAAGTATTATGGCTATAGTTTCTTAATACTTTAAACACACTTAATACATATAGGACTTATTCGAGATTTGATAGAAAACTCATAGTAAGAATACCATTAGATATTACTCCACTTAAACTTATCGGAAGCATTAAACTAAAGCTATATAACTTATACTAATTCATGTTGCATTGAAATATAAATCGAAACTTACTTAGAATGTTGCTCTTGAATGTTACTCACCACTCATCCTTGCCAAAATTGATAAATGTTGTGCTAATAACGCTCAAATTCAACATGTACTCAAGTTTTGTACTAACATCAAACTTGTAAATACCTAACATTCACAATAACCTTGGACAAATGTTAGTAAAGTATAAGAAATGATAATGTATAAATATCATGAAAATCAACAAAATTTTCAAATTTTTAGATTTTTTTTGGATTTTACAGGATTTTTACAAATGTCCCCCCACACTAAAGAATGCAATGTCCTCATTGTGAGACATTATAAAAATAAAAAACTAATCTAAAGCTAGTCTAAAAATAATTGAAAAAGATAAAGTAAAGAATAAACCCAATCTATTGTGAAGGAGAATCCGGGGGACTAGGAGTGAATCGACAATTTTGTTTTCTAAAGAATGAAAGTAATTTCCGAAGCATCGATTTATTACTTTTCTTTAGAATCTTCATGTCTTTCTTCATAACTCCAATTTCCTCTTGGCAATTATCCAATTTAAGCTGCATGCTTGCCTTCCAATCTTTCAGAGCTTCTTCTTCTTCTTCATCATCATCTTCGTCTATTTCTGTCATCGGGGCTTTTCCTTTGCGATGGCTTATGGATGGATTTGATGGTCCGATGGAAGAATCTTCTCGAGTCAAATTGAGTTTCTTGGTGCGGTTGGAGTAGGAATAGAATGAACAAACACCTTCGTGTTCTTGAAGTAGTCTGGTGTTTTTCAAATAATTTCCATCCATGTAGCGAAAAGACTCACCCTAATGTTGGACATAGGGGAGTTCTCCTCTACCTAAGATTATAGCAGTGATAATCTTAGCCGCTCCAATCTTACTTTTCATGCTCGTTGAGTTTTTCTTCATCATATCCCATATAATATCCACGAATTCCGCTTTTTGCTTCATCATAGCACAAGAAAGAACAAACAAGTCTTTCTTTTAGACCTTTGTATTCTCTACTTGACAAAATACCGAAGTGGAAAGGTATTTGAGGAGGAGAAGAATGCATTCATCCTAAATGAGTTTGTTAGGAGAATTTTTGGGATCAAAGACTCTCTTACCTATTAAATTTGCCCAAACTCTATTAGGTTGAAATGAATCCGTCATGCTTGCAGAATTGGAAATCTCAAAACCGAACCAATCACCCATCATCTCTCTCATGATGGTGTATTATTGTCCTTGATTACGGAATTGTATTGCCCTCTTCCTTGAATCTTCGAAATCGAATGTCACCAAACATTTGAGAATCCAATCTCAATTTTATGGGAACCGCATATCCACAAATTTTAAAAGACCAAGAACTGAAAGGTAGGCTTCCATCTCTTCACGAAGATTCAAAGTTTCCAAGAAAACTAAGTCTAGGAAAATCATCCCGGTGATATCCAATTTGCTTAGCTTTTGAAATCTCTTACCCTCTTCTCTTATTCTCAATGGGAAAGGACAATCAAATTCTTCTTGAATTGATTGTTCTCCTCTCTTTTATGTTGCTCTCTTCACATGAGTCATGTTGGCTTGAAGATAAAGGTTTGAAAAAGGTTTAGATGTTTTCGAATATAGAAGATAAGAAAATCAGAAATTTTTGAAGGTTTGTAGAAGGTGTGGTGGCTAGGGTTCAACTTGGAACTATTTATAAAGGTTTAAGAGGTCTCTAATTGGTCATAAATGGGATTATATCCTTTTACTGTCAAAACTAGCCGTTAATGGCGATTTTAGCCATCTCTCGCGTATCAGTTCGCGATCTGTAATGGTTATAATTTTGCAGTGTCGCGATCGTGAAGGCTAGTCAAGATCGTGACTCTCCTCAAGAACGAAACAGAAATTTTTGTTATCCAGTGATCACGAGTGCAAATTGTGTCACGGTCGCTAGCCTCTCTACTCTTCAAATTTCTTCAATTTTTAGACTTGCACCTATAAAAACTTAGAAACACAAACACACAAACTTTGTTAAATAAAAATGATAAATATTAACTATTATACCTTGAGTAATCATGGTGATGATAGCAATTTTACATCAACGTCTTGTTATTCAAATTCATTTTCATTTTATATAACAAGTACTTACATGTCAAACATGACAAAAAGAAAACAAACAAACAAACAAAAAATAGAAAACAAACTGAAATCTACCTATACAAATTTTTTTTAAATAAAAAAGATGAGAATATTTTCATTCAGGAGTTAGTGATCCTATTATTCGATTAATCTCATAATAAGATTCCCTTAAATCTTGCTCGACATCATCCAGTAAAACATGAATGTCTTCGATTTTTCTTCGGATTGAATTCTGCCCTTCCATAAGGTTATTTAACCTTCTGTGGAGGTTAGAATTTCCATTTTCCTCTTCCCATACGTTTTCCCTTTCTCTTTCTCGATCTGCTTCCACCCTTTCTTCCCATGGTCTCCAATTATAGGTAATCCTGTCCTCCCCAATACATCTTATTAAGAAATTTTTCTCAAAGAAGACTTCCATTGTTAACTCCGAAATTACATCTTCACTAGTGAAAATTTATGTAAGATAGGGTAATCTTCCTATCTACCCCAATAAATTTGCCATTGTTCGGCATCCATACTTGGTCATATCAGGATTTTGTGCTGCAAAAATGAGTGTCTCCATCATAATCCCCGAGACATCGACAAGTGTGCCCTCTAGAATTGCTTCCAAGATAAACAACTCTTCAAGTGTGACAATATCGGTGTTGGATTTGCCAATCAGTGCTCCACTTAAGTAAAAGTGTAGTGCCAACAAACAAGGATCACGAATCCACCGACTATAGGCAGATTCTTGTTCGTAATTAGTTTGGCCCGTCAAGCGATTCCATGTTAGTGCAAGATTCCAACCGGGAAGCATCTTACAGAAACATTCCCTTGGAAATCCCAAATACTTTTCCAAAGCCTTCCTAGTAAGCTTATTTTCTTTCCCATGGTGACGATAGATCAAACAGTTCTGTCTATCATTTCTCCAAGCCAACGTGACCAACATTTCCATGCAATTACTCATATTGTTTCTGAGAGTCAAGTTGGAGTAAATGACAAAATTAAGTATTTTGAGATAATACATAATTCAGTCAAAAACACCCAAGTGAATAAGACTATTCCTATGAATCGTATAGGAACTCTTGAATTCAGCAACTCGGATCATTTCATAATGATCTCCTTCTTCCTTTGAATAGATAGGAAATGGCGCTTCGTACCATTCCTGAATATTCTTGGGCGAAAATACATTGGATCTCGTCGGATAAACCATTTTATATGAAAGAAAGTTTGTAAGGAATGAAAGGATTTTTTATTTGGAAGGAATTTTGATTTGGAAAGGAAATTTCAGATTGTAGAATAGGTAATTGATAAACAAACGTGCATCAATATATAGAGTTTAGTGGAAAAACTGTCAGAATAGGTAATTGATGAACAAATGTACATCAATATATAGAGTTTAGTGGAAAAACTATCGAATAACTGCTCAAACTGCTGCAGTTATTGCACAGGTAGCGATCGTGATAACAATTCGCGATCGTGACTAACAAAATTTTGAGAAACATAAAGTTTTGAAGGGAAATTCACGAGAGCGATAGATAGTCGCGAACGTGAATAGGAAAAATAGAAGAAAATCTTCTATTTGTCAAGAATAAGATGAAATATTATGACGTATCACCTCCAAGATGATTATTTCATAATCTTTTCATATCTAGAATGAAATTTAGAAAATTGTATGGTATAGGCAATAAAATAAATAGATAAAAACTTTAGAACTTACTTAACTTCCCTGGAACTTTGATCTTTAAAACGCACTTGCCTTCCCCGGTAACAGCGCCAAAAACTTGTTCGCCACTTTCCTACTGATAAGTTTAATAGTTTGTTCACAAGATTCGACTATATATCAATGGTGCCAAAAACTTGTTCACGAAAAATATAGGTGTTGTCAGTACCTCTTATCAAATAGAAAAATGATGATAACTGCAAGTATACAGTTGCGATGTAGTTTTAAAAGATATCGATCTCACAGGGAAGGGCTAGCTCTAAAGATCAACAGCGAAGATAAAATAAAGAAATAAAATATAATAAAGTAAAGGTTAGGAAAGAAGGATTAGAATGAAAAATGAGTAAATATAGGTATGAAACATTAGAGAACCTAAATATATAGATTTTCCCTACGAAATAAGGATAGCAGAGAAAGCATGCAAGTTCAACAAAGATGTTATAATTCACTAAACTAATCTAACAAACTCGGTTCTAAATACTCAGATGTTCAATTATTCACCGCAGAGTAACACATGAAATGACTTTTCTAATTTTAGCGCAAATGAATTAAGACTATCATATAAACCTGGACAACATCAATACTATGCTTAGTACGGGTCACTCTCACATAGCCACATTTAGCAAGTTACCATTCCAAAAATGTTGGCTCACTAAATAGCGTTATATCACAGATCCAGTGA
>CATIWQ010030188.1:0-23673 GCA_949673415.1 Euphorbia schlechtendalii
CAACCGCCATCAACTACCAACGAAAAGACACTTATCATGAGTCAACCAATCATGAAAAGGTGCCTATCCATTGTGGATTGAATCAAAGCCTCTCAACCAATCACATTGAAGAGATGCAATCTTTCACCAATGGATGTGACCCTTGGTTTGGATAGACGCAACCCTTCAAACTCTATGAATAGGGCTCTAAATCCTCAAAAATTTCATGTATAGGTGCATTCAAGAAGTGCATAAGTGGATTAGTGTGTGTATAGTTAGATTCGCTACGTTCTTAAGTGTTAGCGAGAAAATGTTTAAGTGATTCGAATCCTTGTTTCGATCACTAGATTTCTCTATATTCTCGAGCGATTGTTATATAAGTGTACTTGCAAATCACTTATCAATAAAAGTTTTTATTTTTCAATTTTCATTTATTCGATATTCGCAAGGAATAGCATCCTAGCGAAGGTTCTGTACGGGCTAAGACCGAATTCAAAGCAGACGCAGGAATTGCGGGAATTGACGACTCCCATTAAAGAGTAGATACGGTTTGATCAACTTTAGCTTTCACTTGCATACCTTACAACTTTGCTTTGCTTTCTACTTATACTTTCTATTTCAAAGTTTATGATATGTCTATGTGTCATAATGAGTATTTTGTGTTGAGTCTATTATATTAATCAAGTTATATGCCTTTGAGTTAACTTTAAGAGTAGTTTCAGGGTTAATCGTGTATAATCATTGGATCTGTGATTTTAACGATGTTTAGTGAGCCAACATTTTTGGAATGGTAACTTGCTAAATGTGGCTATGTGAGAGAGACCCATACTAAGCATAGTAATATTATTGTACAGGTTTATATCATCGTCTTAATTCATTTGCACTAGATTTAGAAAAGTCATTTCATGTGTTGCTCTATGGTGAATCATTGAACATTTGAGTGTCTAGAACCGATTATGTTAAATTAGTCTCGTGAACATAATAATGTTGTTTAACTTGCATGTTTTCTTTGCTTTACTTATTTCGTAGGAAAACTCTATATATTTAGAATCTCTAGTCTTCCATACATATATCCATCCATTCTTCATTCTAATCCTCCCAACTAAAATCCAAAAATATTTTATTTTCTTTATTCCATTTTTCTTATTGATCTTTAAAGCTAGTCCTTCCCTATGGGATCAATATCTTTTAAAACTACATTGTAACTGTATACTTGCAGTGGTCACCATTTTTCTATTCAGATAAGCGGTACTGACAACACTTGTTCATATTTTGAACTTTTATCTTATCAGTAGGAAAGTGGGAGATAAGGTTTTTGGCTTCATTATTAAATAAAAAATCCTAGGAGTTATTAAAGTCGAAACCTTGTGAACATCAACTTATAAAAGAAACTTAACATCAAAGTTAAGAATATTACTAGTTGATGCGTGCTTCTCTCTTTTGGATGTAGTATTCCCTTAGACCAATTCGAAAGAACTTCGTTGGCACTAGCCTCCAAACTAGGATAGCCTCTATGATTGATCACATGGATCTTCACCAACCAAAACCTCTGCTGAGGTAGAACCCAATGGTAGACAGCAGCTGCTAGACCTCTTGAAGACCAACCCAAAAATATTAACCAGAAGGCTCACTTCAAAATAGAAAGAGCCTTCTAAAGAATTCTTCGTCGCTTGGAGAAACTCATGGAAGATCTCACAATATCTTACGAAGAAAATATGTCAAACTTATAGAGAAAGGTTGACCTGAAGTACTAAAGAAAAGAGAATGGGAGGCCTATTTATTAGAGGAAGGGAGTCAAAAAATCCCCTCAAAAAGCAATGTGGGATGGGAATCCCATCACACACGCAGGTCGGCACACGGAGCTCCGCCTTTACGTGAGCCAACCCATGAGCATAATCCGCTTAGGCGCTCAGTGTGTCGCTTGCAAGGGAAAGCATGTTGTACATGTCCTTACATCCGTTAATAAAGTTTGTATCATGACTTATGATGGGAAGACAATCTACCGCCTTAATATTGTTGTAGGGATTTTATTGGTGCTACTAGTCTTGCTATGGTCTAGGTCTTATACAATGGATATGATTATGACAATAATAATTCCGGACTATTTGCAATTATTAACTCTAAGGGAACATGCTTAAGACTGGTACATCATAATCATTCCATTATACCAAGACTCCACATAGCATGCAAAACAAACAAGGTCTATGTTTAAGTTCTTTCACCTACGTCTATAAGTTTTAATTTAACAACTTAAACCACGTTTATAAAATCATATGCGAAATCCAATTCTCATACTAGAAATCAACTAAGTCATAAAAACCCCTTGGGTACACTTAAACCTAATACCGATGGAGATTTTCGGGTAGGAGAAGCCCCTTAAAGTGAATGACCAGCCAAGTCTAATCCATGCCAAAATAACCACGGGCACTTTGATTCGTTGTACCATGAACAACTATGATTTAAAGATTTCGTTCTTTAATTAAGCGAAGTATGGGACGACCCTCAATTAAAGCATTTACACGTGTAGTGAAACATTGTTAATTTATATGAAAATCACCTGGACTAAGTTTGAGTAAAACCTTAATCTAGTTATCACATCATTTTCTATAACAGGAATTGTAACCTAAGTCACAAATTACATATTTTAATCATTCATAGAAAATATCAATTTCAACATATTATAATCAATCATGCATAACATAAGGCAAGCTTTGATACCACTACTAGTTAATCAAGACAGTAATTGAACATGAAACATTGTAAGGTGGAATTTCAAAACTTAAAATTAACCTTAAAGGATCTCCTAAGCATGTCATGATTGATATAATCTAAGTTGAAACGTTCCATAGACGCTAATAGGTTATATAACTTGTAAAATAAACCTAGCATCTAAGTTAAGAACATTACCAGTTGATGTGTGCTTCTCTCTTTTGGATGCAGCGTTCCCTTAGACCAATTTGTAGAACTCCGTTGCCACTAGCCTCCAAACGAGGATAGCCTCTGGATTGATCCACATGGATCTTCATCGACCAAAACCTCTGCTGAGGTAGATTCCATTAGTAGACAGTGGCTACTATACCGCTCAAAGACTAACTGGAAAATATTAACTGAGAAGGCTCACTTCAAAATAGAAATAGCCTTCTAAATAATTCTTCATCGCTTGGAGAAACTCATGGAGGATCTTGCAAATTCTCACAAAGAAAAGATGTCAAACTCAAAGAGAAAGTCTAAGCTGAAGTACTAAAGAAAGGAGAATGGGAGGCCTATTTATCGAAGGAGGGGAGTCAAACCTCCTCTCAAAAAGCAATGTGGGATGGTAAAAATCCAATCCCACAAGTGGGTTAGTGCACGGAGCTCAGCTCCGCGCGGGCTGACCTGCGTGCACACCCTATGCAGGGGAGCTATGCGATGCCTGCAAGGTAAACCCTAATGAGCTTGCCTTTCTCCATAAGCTAGGCTTGCGGGCCTTCTCACAAGCCTGACTTGTAGGCATGGCAACTAGGCTTGCTAACCTTGAGCTTTTTAGCTAGCAGGGCAGCCGCGCAGTCCCTGCTCAGAACAACCCATGTTTATTTGGGGCCCACTCTCAACGGGTAAAATTCTCTTGCTACACTCTATGCAATTTTCTCAATTTTCTCCTTTAATCATTTTAATTATTAATCTGGTCCTACCAATTAAAAATTCTTTCAACGAATTCGACAACCTAAATATTCTAGGCATAGACCCAGTCTATAGGTTCTCTACTTAGTCCGGTAAAGATCTAAAGTGTGTGACCTCATAGGATCCCAAAGTATAGAGCCTCTAGAGGTTAATCTAAAATTAGCTTTCCATCTAGGAACCTTTAGGCTCAGTGTTTCAGATCGATATGGAGCCCGATAACTCTAGACAATCAAATGGGCTTTCTAGCAAAGGCTTATGATCCCTCAATACTTGGAACGTCACGTGCTTGTGACTTGATCCGAGTACGTAGTAGTAACCAACATAATACACTCCTTCCATCAGGTTAAGTACCATCCAACTTAATGAGTTCAGATTAAGTGTTAGCTCATGTAATAGTCTTAGCTATCCTAGAATTAAACTTGTTCACGAAGAACACCACTCGCCATAATGTATCAAGATTAACTAGAAACCTATTCTATCAATCTTATACTCTAATTAGAGGTTTATGAGTGTGTTTCTTGAACAAGAGGCCCTAAGATACATCTCCCATGATATCACTATGTAAGGAGAGATGGATCCCATCTTGACTACTCGGCTTACAACCATGTGATCATCACTATACTAGTAATCACCCGTATCATCGTGATTACCAGTGTATGAATAAGTATAACCCAAATTATAGCAACTCCTACATAAGGTAACTAGTTTCTTAGGTCTGAGGATACTTATACTGCTACTGCAATAAGACATGACACCAACACATGGATATAGTTATTTTCGAGTGTCTGTCTTATAGCGGTCTTCAATGTATCACCTGAATACATTCATGTGTTAGCTCAAGGTACCACCTTCATCTCATGAGATCGGCTGCTTAGATCTAGCCCAAGGAGTAAGCCTACACATTCTAGTTTGTTTGCTTCATTGATGTCCAGTCTCCATGAAACCATGACTAGGGTTATATAGACTATTCATAGTAACACTTATGTGCAGTTCTTACATAGCCCCCACTATGTCCTTGCACTTTTACTCTATGAAGTAGTCATGGAATTTGTCTTATCAATTTGCATATATAAGATAACATGTATATATGATACCAGTGAGATACATAAATTAAACAAACACTGATAAACAATAAGGATGCCTTTATTATTAAGAATAATAATCAGATTCTGTTTGTACATTATAACTAATTGCTTCTAAGGCATACATCATGTCTAACAATCTCCAATTTGTACTAGAGCCAATTGCCCATGTGCTTCATGTCATACTCGTTAACATACTGGTCATGTTTAAAATGAGTCAATGGCTTTGTTAGCCCATCCGCTAGATTCTGATCCGTTGGGATGTAATATAAGCTTATCTCCTTTCTAGCTACTCTCTCCTGAATGAGATGGTGTTTTCTAAGTACATATCTGTTTCTCTGATGAGACCGTGGTTCCTTTGCCTGAGTAGTAACCCCATTATTATCGCAATAGACCGCTATTAGATTTCTAATGTTGGACACCACACTAAGATCACCAATAAATCCCTTAAGCCAAACAACTTGCTTGGATGCTATTGAAGCACGTATATACTCAGATTCTATGGTTGAATCGATAGTCGTATCCTATTTGAAACTTTTCCAAACAACTACCCCTTCAATTAACATAAACAAATATTCTGACTAGGACTTATAATTGTCCCTGTCAAACTGAAAACTCACATCGGTGTATTCCTTCATAGAGAGATCACCTTCTCCATATACCAAAAACATATCCTTAATCCTATGTAAGTACTTAAGGATGGTTTTAACGGCCATCGAAAGCTTCTCACCTAGGTCAGATTGAAATCTGCTTATGACACTCAACACATGCGAGATGCCAGACCGAGCACATACCATAGTATACATGATGGATCCTATCACTGAGGCATAGGGTATTCCTTTCATACATAGTCTCTCATCTTGTGTTCTAGGACACTCAGATTTAGAAACGTTAATCCCGTGAGACATTGGGAGATAACCCTTTCTTGACTGCTTATGGTTAAATCTATCCAAAACCTTATCTATGTATGTACTTTATGAAAGAACTAGCAGCCTTTTGGATTTATCTCGGTAGATCTTTACACAAAGTATAAAAGCTGCTTCTTTGAGGTCTTTCATGAAGAACTTCTTTAAAAACCATGACTTAAATTTCTGAAGAAAAGGAAAATCATTTCCTATTAGTAGTATATTATTGACATATAATTCAAGGAAAATGATTACACTCCCACTAGCCTTCTTATATACACAGGGCTCATTACCATTTGACATAAACCATTATCTTGGATTGTCTCATCAAACCTAATATTCCAACTCCTTGATGCTTGCTTAAGTCCATAAATGGGCTTTTGCAACTTGCATACTTTAAAGCCATCCTTGGATGTAAAACCCTCGGGTTGTACCATGTACACATCCCTATCCAGATTCCTGTTAAGGAATGCCATTTTCACATCCATCTTCCAAATCTCATAATCATAAATAGAGATGATGGTAAGGAGTATCCTGATAGACTTCAGCATGGCCACCAGTGAAAAGGTTTCATCATAGTCAATGCCTTCTTTTTTAATATAACCCTTTGCAACTAACCTTGCTTTATAGGTAATTACATTATCGTCCATGTTAGTTTTCTACTTAAAAACCCACTTGCATCTTATGGGCATAATCCCACTTGGAGCATCTATCAAGTTCCAAACTTGATTTTCGTACATGGAGTCCATCTTTGACCTCATGGCTGCAAACCATTTGTCAAACTTTGAGCTTTTCATTGCCTCCTTGTAAGTCTTAGGCTCATCATCTTCCATAAGGAAGAGATGTTTATCATCAGTGTTGAGAGACCCTTATCGCTCGGGAGCGATTGGAGCCTGACCTGGCCAACACAATGTTGGTGTTATAATTGGTTGTACTATGCTTACACTTTCTTGTGTAATAGGCGTAGGAACAATCAATTGATTGTCTGTTTGATCTTCTTGAGTGCCTAACTAAAGATTGCTCCCACTAGCTATTGCAATTATATACTCCTTCTCGAGGAATTGAGCAATTCTAGAAACAAGTACCTTTTATTCCTTGGGATTATAAAAGGTATAACCCATAGTCTCCTTAGGGTAACTTACAAATAGAATCCTGTTAAAACTTAGCACCTAGCTTATCTGAACTTGTCCTCTTTACATAAGTAGGACAACCCCAAACTCTCAAGTGAGAAAGAGCTAGTTTCTTACCATTCCACAATCTGTATGGAGTTTGATTAACTGATTTTGAGTGCAATCTATTTAGAATATAAACTGTGCTCTCAAGTGCATATTCCCAAAAGGATCTACTGAGTTCTTCTTGGCTCATCATGGACTGAACCATATCGAGTAGTGTTCGATTTCTCCTTTCTAAAACTCCATTGTGTTGGGATGTATAAAGAGGTGTCCACTGGGATAAAATACCATTATCCCTTAGATAATCCTAAAACTCTTGGCTTAAGTATTCACCGCCTTGATCAGATCGAAGGGTCTTAATACTTTTCCCAAGCTGTTTCTCTACTTTGGTTCTGAACTCTTTGAATTTCTAAAAACTTTCAGACTTTTACCTCATAAGGTACAGATAACCATATCATATGTAATCATCGATAAAGGTTATGAAGTAGACGAAACCCTTGTTTGTCTTAACACTCATTGGACCACATACATTGGAATGTATTATTTCCAAGGTACTAGTTGCATGCTGACCCTTTCCTTTAAAAGGCTTCTTAGTCATCTTTCCCTTTAAACAAAGTTCACATGCCCCATAGGATTCCCAAGTCACCACATTTGTGTAACTTTGTTAAGAGAGTCTCATTTTATAGCCTAGACGATAATGCCATAAGTATGAAGATTTCTCATTATCCAATCTCGATTTCTTAACAATGTTCATATTTAGAATTTTAGTTTTAGTATCTAGAACATAAATGCCATCAATAGATATTCCACAAGCATAAAGAACATTATCGCATCGAATTTGACAATTATTATTGGAAACTAAAATTTCAAATCCCTCTGTTACTAAAAGCGCAATAGAGATAATATTCTTAGTGATAGCAGGAATATAATAGTAATTGTTCAAAACTAAAACTAGGCCACTAGGAAAATGAAGGCTATATGTCCCTACAGCTGTTGCAACAACTAGTGCTCCATTTCCAACTCTTAGATCCATTTCCCTCTTTGCAATCCTTCTACTATTCCGCAACCTCTGCTGAGACGTACAGATATGAGTACCACAACCAATATTTAATACCCATGTAGACTCATAGGGAACTGTAGAGAAACTCTCTATCATGAACATACCTAAAGAATATGCCTTACTTGGCTTCTTCTTCACTTGTTCAGAAATCAAAGATTTGAAATCACGTTTCTAGTGTTTGAGCCTTCCGCATATGAAACATATCCCTTTGGGCTTCCCCTTTTCAATGATCACATTTTTTACTTTCCGATTGATAAGTTTTAAACCCTTACCTTTTATGCAAGTCTTAGTTTCCAAGGTACCTCTTCCTCTAGCCTTCAGACCTTATTCAAAACTTCTAAGTTTCTTAATAAACTCAAATGTCTTGTTGGTCTTTCTTGACATAAGATAATCTTTCACGAAGGGTGAATATTAATCTAACAGATTCTCAATCATAGTCTATATGTCATACTAGGAATTTCTTTCAATTCCTATCTGAGTCATTCTCCTTGAATACTAGATGTATTCAATGCAATGCTTAGAGGCCAAGATCCCATCATCTCTCTTGGAGGTATAGAAGAATTTTAATATTTCATTCCATTAAATTTTCATACCTTCATGAATTCCTCTAAGATGGATCAGCATGGATTTTAGGTCTATACCATCAATCTGCTTCTTAAGCTTCAAGGTCTTGGTTTCGAGCATCACAAGTGACACCACAAAAGCATCCTTCTTATGCTTAAGATATAACTCTTTCTCTTGGATAGAAGCCTCAGCATCACGATTGACTAGTTCACGATTATCTAGAACATAATCCATGTCGCTCTTCCCAAGCTTCTTTCTAAGAGCTTTGAACTAGTCATCAAAATTGATCCCAGTCAACTTATTGTCAAGCATCAAACGAAGATTTATGTTTGGATTCATTGTTCAACCTAGATATAACATAAAATTGTTTAGACATTAGTATATGTACATGCATTTAATATAAGATATTTAATTAAATACATAATTACTACAATTTTCTTGACATTCAAATTGCCCCTTCTATTTGAATTCAGGAAATTTGGTCCAACCAATTTTCCTTAGTAGGTAGCATCTATAGCCACTCATCATGACCCCCGCTATAGCAGGTTATACCATAATAAGAAAACCATGGTTAGAACCGGTCTATTTGCATCCCATGCAATTGCCAATCCATTTGAGTTCTCTTTCTCGAGGCATGCGTACCCAATTGTACGACTCCTCAAATGTGTCTCCAATTTGACATTAACTCCAATGATCTAGACAACTAACCCATTTTGGTTAAGGCATTAACCCCATCTAGTCTCATGACCAAACACGCATGTTGAACATGTCCTTAGATCCGTTAATAAAGTTTGTATCATTACTTATGATGGGAAGACAATCTACCACCTTAATATTGTTGTAGGGATTTTATTGGTGCCACTGGTCTTGCCATAGTCTAGGTCTTATAAAATGGATATGATTATGACAATAATAAGGACTATTTAGAATTATTAACTCTAAGGGAACATGCTCAAGACTAGTACATTATAATCATTTCATTATGCCAAGTCTCCACATAGCATGCAAAACAAATAAGGTCCATGTTTAAGTTCTTGCACCTATGTCTATAAGTTTTAATTTAACAACTTAAACCACGTTTGTAAAACAATATGCAGAATCCAATTCTCATACTAGAAATCAACTAAGTCATAAAAATCCCTTGGGTACACTTAAACCTAATACCGATGGAGATTTCTAGGTAGGAGAAGCCCCCTTAAAGTGAATGACCAGCCTATCCAATCCTTGCCAAAATAACCACGAGCACTTCAATTCGTTATACCATGGACAAGTATGATTTAAAGATTTCATTCTTTAATTGAGTGAAGTACAAGACGACCCTCAATTATAGCATTTACACGTTGGTGAAACATTATTAATTTATATGATAATCACCTAGACTAAGTTTGAGCAAAACCTTAATCTAGTTATCACATCATTTTCTATAACAGGAATTGAAAACTAAGTTATGCATAACATACTTTAATCAATTCATAGAAAATACCAATTTCAACATTTTATAATCAATTATGCATAGCATAAGGCACGCTTTGATACCACTACTGGTTAATCAAGTTAGTAATTGAACATGCAACATTGCAAGGTGGAATTTCAAAACTTAAAATTAACCTTAAAGGATCTCCTAAGCATGTCATGATTGATATAATCTAAGTTAAAACATTCCATAGATGCCAATAGGTCTATAAAACTTGTAAAATAAACCTAGCATCTAAGTTAAGAACATCACCAGTTGATGTGTGCTTCTCTCTTTTGGATGCAGCGTTCCCTTAGACCAATTCATAGAACTCCATTGGCACTAGCCTGGATAGCCTCTAGATTGATCCACATGGATCTTCACCGACCAAATCCTCTACTGAGGTAGATTCCATTGGTAGACAGAGGCTACTAAACCGCTCAAAGACTAACAGGAAAATATTAACTAAGAAGGCTCACTTCAAAATAGAAAGAGCCTTCTAAAGAATTCTTCATCTCTTGAAGAAACTCATGGAGGATCTCACAAAATCTCATGAAGAAAATATGTCGAACTCAGAAAGAAAGGTTGAGTTGAAGTACTAAAGAAAGGAGAATGGGAGGCCTATTCATAGGAGGAAGGGAGTCAAAAACTCCCCTCAAAAAGCAATGTGGGATGGGAATCCCATCACACACGAGGGTCGGTGCACAGAGCTCCGGATTCAAGTGGGCCAACCCTTGAGCATAACCCGCATAGGTGATCTATGTACTGCTTACATGGTAAGCCCTAATGGGCTTGCCTTGCATCGTAAGCTAGGCTAGCAGGCATGCCAAGAAGGCATGCATAGCAAGCATGTGCAAGCACTTCCCACTATAGCGCTTAAGAGCCTGTTGCCCACTAGCGTGCACTAGCAGCCCGTAAGCTTTCTAACTAGCAGGGAAGCAGCGCTGGCCCCACTCTAAGCAACCTATGTTCATTTGGGGTCCACTCGCAATATGAAAAATTCCCTTGATCCTCTCTATTTAATTTTCTCCTTTAATCCTTTTAATTATAAATCTGGGCCAACCAATTAATAATTCTTTCAACAAATTCAACAACCTAAATATTATCGACATAGACCCAGTCAATAGGTTCTTTACTTAGTCTGGTAAAGATCCAAAGTGTGTGACATCATAGGATCCCAAAGTATAGAGCTGCTAGAGGTTAACCTAGACTTGGCTTCCCATCCGGGAACCTTTGCCAGACTGATATAGAACCCGATAACTCTAGACAATCAAATGGGCTTTCTAGCAAAGGCATATGATCCACCGATACTCGGAATGTCACATGCTTGTGACTTGATCTGGTTCTGTAGTAGTAACCAATACAACACACTCCTTCCATTAGGTTAAGTACCATCTAGTTTATTATCTCGGATTAAGTGTTATCTCATGTAATACCTGTAGCTATCCTAGAATTAGACTTGTTCACTAAGAACACCTCTTACCATAATGTATCAAGATTGACTAGAAACCCGTTCTATCAATCTTATACTCTGATTAGAGGTTTATGAGTGTGTCTCTTGAATAAGAGGCCCTAAGGTACATCTCCCGTTATATCACTATATAAGGAGAAATGGATCCCATCTTGACTACTCGGCTTACCAACATGTGATCATCACTATACCCGTAATCACCCGTGTCATCCTAATTACCAAGGTATGAATAAGTATGACCCAAAGTATAGCCATGCCTACATAAGGTAACCAGTATCTTAGGTTTGAGGATACTTGTACTGCTACTGCAATAAGACATGACATCAACACATGGATATAGTTATTTTCAAGTGTCTATCTTATAGTGGTCTCTAATGTATTACCCGAATAGATTCATGTGTTAACCAAGGTACCACCTTCAGCTTGTGAGATTGGCTACTTGGATTTAATCCAAGGAGTAAGCCTACACGTGCTAGTCTGTTTGCTTCATTGATGTCCAATCTTAATGAAACTGTGACTATGGATATTTAGAATATTCATAGTAACACGTATGTGTGGTTCTCACACCACATAGCTCCCACTATGTCATTGCACTTTTACACTATGAAATAGTCATAGACTTTATCTTATCAATGCCCATATATGAGATACCACATATATATATATGATACCAACGAGATACATAAATTAACAAACACTAATAAAGAACAAAGATGCCTTTATTATTAATAATAATGATATGAAATTGTTTTTACATTATAACTAATTAAGATATATCACCCTAATTACGTCTAGGGCATAAATCATTTCTAACAGTCAACTCGCCCACTGGTAGGTGACATGTGTGAGTGGTCTCGAACCACCGCTCGACCCAGACTATACAAGCAGGGTGTGACAGATGACGCATGTACGCCGGCATAACCCGGGCTAACGCACCAAATTTGGTGGTATCAATGGCGTCTCAAAGATCGGGGTCCCTGACTATGTGGTTCCACCATCTCCCTATAGCCCTATGCTGGCAAAATTTGTATAAGTCTGTGGTTGCAAATATATATAGATAGAATACCGAGATTAATCACAAAGCCGATGTACGATTTCGTATCCTTTTTCGCATCATAATCATGCATTTTAAATCAAAACATTAACCTACAAGTCTTAAAAAACCTTAAGCAATGTTAAGGTACGCAAATAGTATTAAAGATTGCGCTTGGAAGAAGTCTTTTGTCAAAGCAAAAACTGTTTGTTTCTGCTTTTGTCATGTCATTAATGGCATTGACAATTCCATTAAGGACATGAGAAATATCATTAACGGCATGAGCAATGTCGATAATGACATTGCAGTGGCAGAAATAGAAGTAGTTTTTCTCATGATTTTTACCCTAAAATCCAAATTTTTGCATATGAATCTACCACATTTGGGTTCTAAATCAAACTAAACTACTCACAATCAGTAAATAACACCTAATCATGCATCATTTTCGTGCAAAATCATTCACATTTCATTTTGAATAGAAATTAGGTTTCCAAAGAAAAATGAATAAAAACTCAAATTCAAGGTATTTTTGGGTTACCTGGATGATGAAGGCATGTTTCAAAAGCCTCAGGCATAAAGTATTGATTGGGGAGTTGTGCGAAAACCAGAGGAAATCATCCATTTCATCAAAGCAATACCCCTTCACCACGGAGTACACTCTAAACCCCGTGAATGTTGGGATGAGTAGGAAGAGATGGGGGAAGGAATGAACTTTGGGTTGCGGGACTTGATTTTACACAACATTTTCATGATATTAACGGGAAGAAATTTGGGAGAATTTGAGTAGTAGAGGCAGTTTTTCGCGTAATGGAAGAATGAGGGAAAAGTTAGGTTTTATTTTTTAAACATGGAACCTTGATGTCGTTAACAACATTGGCAACTTTGTTAGCGACATCACCCATGTCTTTAACGACATGGGCTTTCAGCCCATCCAAATTTTATCTTTGTTTATCCCATTTTCATTTTAATTCATCCCAATTCATTTACTATATATCTCAACTTTGTAAAAAGTCTCTGAGGGCATTCGATTGGCTTCCAGAATCTCATGGAATATTTTCAAACTCGGCTATGCAATTCAAGGAAATTAATACACATTCATATTTTAATTCTTGATTAAAGGGAAAAAAATTTTGCTTTCAGTAATCTCAATTAAGGAATTAAAACATGCATTCTTGACTCGCATTTTCTCATAAATCTTATTAACTTTTATCGACTTTCGACAGTTGATGGACTTTTTACCGTCCGCATTCTTTACCGACTTTTTACAATCGATGGACCTTCTACAATCTGAACCTTTTCCGGCTTTTTACAATTGACAGACCTTCTACAATCTGAACCTTTTCTAACTTTTTACAGTCAATTGACTTTTCACAGTCCGAATCTCTTTCGATTTCTTACAGTTAATAGACTTTCTACAATATAAACCTCTTTTGACTTTCTATAGTTGATGGACTTTCTACAGTCCAAACCATTTCTAACTTTTTATAGTCAACGAAATTTTTATAGACCTAAACTTTTTCAACTTTCTATAGTCTATGGACTTTCTATAGTCCGCAGTTAAAGGACTTTCTACATTCTGAACCCTTCCCGACTTTCTACAGTGGATGGACTTTCTATAATCTGAACATTTTTCCGACTTTCTACAGTTGATGGACTTTCTACAATCCGAACCTTTTTCCGATTTTCTCCAGTCGATGGATTTTCTACAATCCAAACCATTCTTTGAATTTTTATAGTCAACGACTTTCTACAATCCTTACATTTTCTGACTTTTTTAGTCTACGAACTTTCTACAGTCCGTACATTTTCCAACTTATTACAGTCAGTGGACAATCTACAGTCTGCACATTTCCCAACTTTTTACAACTAACGGACTTTCTAAAATCTGCACATTTCCCGACTTTTTACAATCAACAGACTTTCTATAATCCACAACTTCTCTCAACTTTTTACAGTTAACAGATTGTCTACAAACCACATTCTCATTTTTTCCAACATTTTACGATCAACGGACTTTCTACAGTCCACACATGGGATCTTCAACCAAAGAAATGGGAGCGTAAGATTACCATTCTTGCCCCAACAATTCTAGTGGTAGCAACAAGCCAAAGGTCAACCTTTAAGGGGCAACTGTTGCAAAATGGGCAATTCACAAGGAGCATGGAGAGGCCAGTTCTCGATGATGCGCACTAGGATGAAAGCTTCCAGACATCATGAAGTGGCCACCCTGCGTAGTACCAACCGTGACCGGTCAAGTATCATCTCTAAACCTCTCTACTCTTTTAATCGTCGGACCATATTGATCTAATATCAGCCATGATCCCACGAGGGGTAGCCTGTAAGCACAAGATTTCGCTCCCGACTCATGAGTTCGATGATGAAGCTGTAATTTTTTTCCTTGTTAGTCTTTCACATTTTGCAGGGTCCTCAAATCATTTGGAGAAAATCTACTTTGTTTCTTTGGGCCTTAACCCTTCCTTAAAATTCATTTTAATTCAAAAAGCCCAGCCTGAGGTGCCATGTCTTTAACGACATGGCTAATATCATTAATAACATGGTTGATATCGTTAACGACATGGCTAATATCATTAACGATATCGTAGTAGCTATAGAAACCAAAAATTCACTTTTCGTAATTTTCAGTCTAAAAGCCCATAACCCCACATGATCGGATATTTTGACTACAAAATAATTTTAGACAACTTACCTAGGAATTTTCATATCCCCATACACATGGGATCAAGTGTTTAAATTGAAAAAGTGAAAAAGCTAAAGCATGGCCTAAGCTAGAAAAGAGTTGACTTTAGAGTGAATGGATCTCTTTAAGAAGAGAGCTGAATGTTTCAAAGAGAGGAGCTCACATTTTGTGCAAAGAGTGCAAGGAAAGTTCAAAGTGTTCTTGAGTAAGTTTGAGTGTTCTTAAGTGTGTTTCTTGAGTTTTTACACTAAGTTTAGATGTTAAGCATCCAACAACTTAAAGTTTTGGTTTAGTTAGTTTAAGTTCATTGAAAGGGGTATGAACTTGGGGCCTTTGGTGTTCTTGAGTGTTCCTTCTAGCAATCTTGAGGTTTTGTTCTCTTTTGTGGTTAGTATTTATATTTACACTTTCATTTCAAAGTCTAAGTTTGAAGAAGAAGGACACTACTTCCTTTCTTCTTAGTGAGACTAATATTCTGGGATTTTCCCTCAAGAGTAACTCTGACTCTTCACTTAAACCATTTTCATCAATAAAATCACAAACCGAATCAAAAAACAAGGAGGAATTTCTGGAGATTTCATGGACCTAGCGAAGTGGATTCACGACTACAGGGTGAGCCTTTGACTTCCTAGAGTTGTGATTCATGTGTTTATACTTGGTATATGTGTTAGATGTGTAAAATGAGAAAAATGTAAAACTACCACTATTTGTCGCTGTAATGTCATTGGCATTGCAATGTCATTAACGACGTCACTAATGTCATTAATGGCATTAGCAATGCTCTTAACAGCATTACTTTCCAGATAGAACGTTTGAAAAATTCTTAATTATCGTTATATGTTCAAGAAGGTCAGTGGTGCTTATTCAGAATTAAAATCTGAGTTTTTAGCAACATAAAAGTATATACTTGGAATTTTTAAAACTTGAAATTGGTCCGAAAAGAGTTAGAATGGTTAAAGTTAGTTCCCCTTCACCATGATATTATTTTACTAACTTTAACGGTTCCCCTTTCAAAACGGGTTCAATAACACCATTTTACTTGTTCGTTTGGACTTAATTTATTATCGCTAATACTACTATGAAGTGTGCTAGGAAACCCCGATGAAGGGAACCCAAGGTCCCGGATAATTGATCGGATAAAATATTCAGATGTGGCATTTTCATTAAATAAAAATGATTAAACAATTATGTGTATAAAATGAACCTTTTTATATGAAAGAATTTTAAATCTCCCTTTGTTTTAAATTTGACCACTCGGGTCTTGTAAAATCCAAATGAACATATTTGCAACTACTTGTGATGTGTGATATTTGTGCTAACCTTTCTAGATGCAGGTAGACTAGGGTTAGATGAATGTTAGGATTTAATTTCCTTCAGTATCACATTTAATTTTGAAATCAAATGTAATATTCATTAGATATTGTTGTATTATAGGCGATTGTATCCCTTAGATTTCGATGTACTTAGGCGATTTGTAAATCCCACATCCAAAAATGTAATTAATCCCTCGTAGATTAGGCGCATTTATTTTTTTATGTGTTTACTTTCCGTAATTTACTTATTTACCTCTTTATGCATGTGCAATAAGCTAATCATAAACCGAAAACATTTAGTATAGTTCGAATATTATAAATGTGGTTTCTAGCATAGTATAATTTAGCTCAAATGATGACAAAGTAAGTAACTCATCCGAACTTGAATTTCTATTCTATGGAATGGATTAGGCAAATGGATCTAAGATGTACTAAATTTTCCCAGAAGAGATGATCAGGGTGGCGACTTTGTAGCATAGGCTAGAGATTTAGGTCTCGAGTCTTTAGACTTGAAAATCATTTTCAATCACCTTATTAAATAAACACACTATCTTTCTTTAGAAAACCCCATGCCCCATCTCACAAGGCAGGTGCCTCGAAATGACTGCGCGGTTCGAATGTCGTCCGATGACAGTTGACTTCCAGCTCATCCTCATTGACAACTAGAGGAAGGGGTGACTTTATGAGCTCCCTCGTGGTATCCTTAGCTGATGAATTCCCAAGTTGGATGTGATTGTTTCTGAAGACCCAGCCACTGCAGGTTATCCTAAAGCACTCCATTCTCAATCACCCTTTTTTTCAGCAAGCATCTTCCAAGGGTATTAACCTCGTCTCTCATTCTCTTGACATTCTTCAGTTGATACATATCCAAATTGATTGGCCCCTTTCCATACACGATCTCTTTGCCCTCTACCAATCTGGCATCCTCCTTATCTCCCTTCCTTCGGGACTTCAAGGTGTAAGCATCCAAATCTATGGGCTTCTCCTGGATCTTCCTCACTTCCTCCACTCCTTCATTCACTTCATCTTCAGTGTATACCGAGTCGAATAGGTCATAGTCCTCTCCTGCTATGAGCATGAATTTCATAGTCCTCTCCACAAATTTTTTATTATCCAACGATCTTCAAATGGGAGTTCTCCTCGTCAGTAATTCCATTTTAAGAACTTAATTATATTTTGATTAATTAAATAAAAATTAATTAATTAAAATTATTATTAATTAATTAAATTTAAAAATTAAAAAAATTAATTAAAAACTTAAAATACCAAAATCCAAAAAATCGAGGCTAACTAAGCTCGTCAACATTTGCTAGCGAGACCAGCACTAGCCTCACTAGTATTCCGGCGAGGTCGGCAATGACCTCACTAGAATTTCGGCGAGGTTAGCACCAGCCTCGCCGAAATTTCAACGAGGACATCCCCCCTCACTGGACTTTCTTTCCTTTTGCGACCTTTGTGAAAAATTCCCCCTATAAATAGGAGAAATTTTTAGTAGAAAGGGACTTGAAAGTTTTACTAGAAAGAAGATAAAAACTCTCTATCTTTTCCAACAACATTTTCTTTTCATCTAAAAATTTCTTTTGAATTAAAAATTATGTATTAATTTTGAATTTATTTTTTTTAATAAATTTATTTTAATCAAATACGAAAAATCAAAACAAATGAGGAACGCTCCCAAGGATCAGGCGGGTACTTCGAAGTGGATTCGCGCCGAAAGGGTAAGCCTCTGAGTTCCTAGAGTTGATTTATCTCGTATTTTCTATGCTTCATGTAATTTTTTATCAATGTTATATTTCTCTTATCATGTAATTTTTTATCAATGTTATATTTCTCCTTCTTCTTTTATGTTTCTTTTAATTTAGTAATTTACGAAGATTTTCGTTAGAATACCCCCACGAAAGGAATAAAAATTATTCCCGGATAACAGTCCCCACATTTTTGCCATGCGAGCATGTTCACTAATTAAAATGAGCAGCATGCGTGTTAATTAAATGAACCCTTTTATTTCTAAATAAGAAATTTTCAATCATCAATATTTTAATTAGGTCATACGGACCTCGCCAAAATCAAATCAAACATACATGCAAAACATTGTGTTATATTTTGTGTTAACCTTTGTGGACGCAGGTATATTAGGTTAGATGTATGATAAGAAATTTTATTTTCCTTCGGGTATCACAATTTCATTTTTTTAGGAAATGTAATTAATAGATTAGGCAGGCGATTGCATCCCCCGAGGTTTTGCAATTTTTAATCTTTACTTTTCCACATTTATTTATCGCTTTATGTATGGATTTCTTGCTTTCCACATGGGTGTTAAATCATACATTATGAACACGAAAATGACATAAGTACAAATATGCACAATTAAGAAACGTGGTTTTCTGTAGATGTAATTTAATGTGATATGATAAAAAGTAAGAAACTTATCCCAAACTCGAATCTCTATGTCTTAGTGGGCCGTCTCCTGAACGTTAGGCCTCACAGGACTTTAATTCCTGGAAGAGCTAATCTAGGTGGCAACTCTACACTAAGAGACGGTGGATTTTGGATTTGACCAATCTAAAATGTTTTCACTCTCTCTTTCAAACTTTTCAAGTCCCCGACCCGGTAATTTTATTTGCACAAAGAACACTCTGGTGGATCGCATCTATAAACAACGTGCTCTCAGCCCATCCCTTTCCATGTCATCTGCTCACACCTGCATTTTCTTCAGACATAGGGATTAACCCCACTGAATTTACCCCTGGGGCAGACTGAGCAAGCATTTCCAGGACCTAATTAAAGAGAATCACTGACCCTACTACAAATATCTAATGATCCATCTTTCTGATATACACTTGAAGTCGATATTCACCTCGATTATATCCATAAAGCCTAAATACTCATTCACAGACAAGCGATCCCTGATATCCGGTTGGGCTCCCTCAATTAACATCCTCATGAGCTACTCCTTGGTGGGTGCATGCCTGATCACCACTTGAAATGGCATCTTCCATTATGTATATGCCCCGAAAGGCTCATACTCATCCTATCTGCAATCCACCGGGTCCCTCATCCCTAGTTTAGGTCTCTCCTTGAACATAAACTGCTCTTTGAATGCTCATGATATGTTTCTCCAATTGATCCTCATAATAGGAGATTGGTTCATGTACTAGTCACCCATCCTTCTTGATAGAGAGAGGGGGAAGAGGGTGGCTAGCATTGCATTCGATAAGCCTTGAGCGCCCATAAACACTTCAAACTTGAGGACATGGAACAGTGGCCCTTCACTTTTATCATACAAGGGCATTCCCCCAAGGCTGAATCCTGGACAATTACACTACATCTACCCTCCCACTATGGATGAACTAGCTTCATCTTCCATCGCTGCATATGGGGCTCTACATTTGTCGATGGCCATAATGCGTTCCCCTTGACTAGCCTGAGCTACCATCTCCAACACTCGATTTGCTGGCAAACCCGATTCAATGGCATAAATCAGATTCCCAATTTTATTCGCCAACTTGTCCAGCTTCCGTCCTTCCTCCATCAACATCTATAGGCTTATAATTCTCAACCTGACCAAACATTCACTACAAAACTGGCAGGTTCCTCCCATTATCATGCTTATCATGGTAGGCTCATCTAGCATTCTCTTTATCACCACCTGAACTGACATCCACCTTCTGATGTATTTCCAAAACTCTCTCCTTCATTTTGTGTGCAAGATATAAGTTCCTACATTCCCCTCTCTGGTAGCTTCAAGAATAAGAAGTGCTCCTTGAAAGTGCTAGAAATCCACTCCCAATCACTCTTCACTGCCTTAGGAGGGAAGTCGTTCCACTCTATAGCTAACCCCATTAAAGAACAAGGGAATAACTTAGCCAACACTTCATCATAAAAACCTTGCACCCGTAACAAGGCTTCGAACTTGTGAATATGGAAAGATGGTGAGTCTTTACCATTGAAAATGGGCATCCTGTGCAGATTGAAATCAGGGTCCTTACATTGAAAGGTACCTCCAAAACCCAAAGAACCGGCCCCCTCCTCAACTGTGGTCATGATGTGCTCTGTATCCCTTCTAGCCTCAATCACCATTACAAATTCTCCAGTCGCTTCTCCAATGCACCGCATTACTTACTTCTCTCCCACCCCTAAATTTATCATCCTTACCACCCCCATCAAGCTATGGGAGTGAGTTAGTCTTCGTGCTGGGCTTCAACCTTGGCTTTGCTACCACCTCATCCTTTACCAACTTCTGGATGGCCTTCAATAGATCCTTGCAATTATTAGTACGATGGCTTACCGCTATGTGGAAATTACAAAAATTTTGTTTATCCTCTCGATTGGGTGGTGACCAGATCTTTAAGTTGCGTAGCTTATTCAACTCACGCAGCGTAGTGAAGAGAAAGCCCGAGTTTGCCTCATATGGAAATATCATGTGGTATTCTTCCTTGGACAATCTGAGTGTTGAAACCGACTTAGACTAGACCAACTATACATCAGCTTACTTACCCTTAGCCTATAAAGGGTTGGTGAATGAGGATCCCGAGTCATTCTTCCTAAACCACGTCTTACTTATGGATTGCCCCACTAGCGTCTCTAGGGATTCTATCCTCTCCATTCTCTCTATCTTCTCAAATACTTCATTATAAGAGGAAAAGGTATCCATCCCCAATCTCTTTTTGTAAGTCGATGGCGCCCTAGCCAGTAACTTCGCAATCATCTCGAGCAAGCTAAGATAATCTTTTAACAAGATTTGGGTGGCCATCCATCTATTATAGTATGGCTTGAACATCTCCCTAGGCTTTTGCCTCATCGCCTCTAGGTTTTGCATAGTGGTCTTCATCTGTGAGATGAAGTCATACTATTCCACCAATGCTCCTGACAAGCACTCCTAGTTATGAGATAACTCTGTTGGCAAGTTATTATACTACTAATTTGCTGAAGCTGTCAACGTCACTATGAAAATCTTCACCAACATCTTATCACTAACTTGACAAGCTCACATCACAGTCTCGTAGTTCGTCAAATGAGCCTGAGGGTATCCTTCTCCATTAAACTTCACTAGCTCTGGCATCACAAAATTTTTAAGGAGCCAATCATCTCTTTGCACCCTTGGTGGTGCTAAATAGAAGCTAGGCTAAAAGCCTAGATATTGATTGGCATAGACAGCCAAAATTTGCTACCAAAGCTCCTCCATGCTGGGTTGATGGAATGATGAAGGGCCCACCTCTAGCGTAGCCTGGTAATCGTATTGACCGTAAAGACCCTAGGGATAAGAGGGACCCCTAGGAGGAAGTGCAAAACTGGGCTGGGCCATGACTTGAACTAGGTACTGTGTTGATGGTGTATTGATGTTTACGCCAAAACTAAATGAAGGAGCTTGAAAACATAGAGCTGCTCTTGACTTGGGAAAGAAACCTTGTATAGGAGGGATGAAAAACTTGAAGATGGCCTCACTGTTTCAGCAAAAGGCTGAAAACCTTGCTATTAACCCAACTACCTGGGTTGAATCAACTAATCCAAAAACAAATGATCTACTACCACTCTTGCCTGACCATTACTGCTTGAAGTTTGACCTGCGCCAAAACTAATCTAACCCAATTTGAGGAGAAACTACGACTGAGGGAAGACTAACCCTGCCTAACCAAAAACCTGCTGAAGTTGAGAATCCCCTACGCCGAACTGACCGCCAAATGATGGGAACATATGTGAGCATAGGATTTTGTACCAACTCTCGTGTTTGATGATCCATGAATAACACAATTCTTGATTATCCAGACATCTTCAAATGGGAGTCTTCCTCGTCTCTGAATTTAAAAGATTTTTTAATAAAATTAATTATCTTATCTTTTTAGTTAAAAAAATTAATTGAAAACACAAAAAATATAAAATGCATAAAAAAACATGAAAAAATCGAAATCGGGGACCTACCTCGCCAAAAGTCTGGTGAGCCTCGCCAGAACTCTGGCAAGGAGCCTCGCAAGACTTTTTCTGGTGAGGCCCTCCAGAATTTATGGTGAGCCTTGCTAGAATTTACTACCTTTTTTGGATTTTTGAGATTTTTCCTATAAATAGTTGGGGAATTTTCAATATTCAGGACAGGAAATTTTCAGAGAGAAAAATATATCTTTCAGAACTGCAACCTTTTTCGAGTATTAAACAAGTATTTTCAGAATTCATGCCACATTTTCAACAACAAAATTAAACTAAAAGATGACAAGGATTACTTTCTAAAGTTGAACGGATATTGTCGAAGTGGATTCGTTCCTTAAGATTAAGCCTCTAAGTTCCTAGAACTATTAATCCTGTGCTCATTGTCTGTTGTTATTTCTTTTTCTGATTTAATTTGTAGACCTAGGACTTTTATTGTTATATTTTATTCTCAATGTTGTAATTTTCTCTCTTCATCTATAATTTCTTTATCAATGGAGATACATGCTAGAATACCCCCACGAAGGGAATAAAAATATATTCTCGGATAACAGCCCCCACTATCTTACCATGCTAGCAATTTCATTAATTAAAATGAGAACCAACATGTTAATAAAATGAATCATTTTATTTCCAATAAAAAATCCATTATCGTGATTTTTCAATAGGCCACATGGGCTTCGCCAAAGCCAAAATCGAGCATATGTGCAATATTGTAATATACCCTGTGCTAACCTTTGTGGATGTAGGTAGATTAGGATTAGATGTATGCCTAGGATTTTATTTTCCTTCAGGTATCACATTTTAATTATTTTAGGGAAATGTAATTCACAGATTAGGTGGGTGGTTGCATCCCCCGAGGTTTTGAATTTTTTAATCTTTACTTTTCCGCATTTACTTTCCACATTTATTTTATTGTTTTATGGATGGATTTACCGCTTTTAAATATACACGAACCATGCATAATAACTTGAAAAATGACCTAAGTGCGAATATGCACAATTAAGCAATACCGTTTTCTATAGATGTAATATAATGTGATCCAATAAGAAATAAGTAACTTATCCCGGACTCGAATCTCTGTGTCTTAGTGGGCCGTCCTCTGGACGTTAAGCCTCATAAGACTCTAATTATTGGAAAGAGCTAATCCAGGTGGCGACTCTTCACTAAGAGATGGTGGATTCGGGTTTGACCAATCGAAAAATGTTTTCACCTTCTCAATTAAACTTTTCCGGGTCCACAGCCCGGTACGAATCTATTTTCAACTTTAAACACCCTTGTGGACCACGCCTATCATTTTCGCATGCTCTTAGCCCATCTCTCCTTGTTACCCGCTCACAACATGTGAGGGGAAGAATCTGGTC
>CATIWQ010030193.1:0-12082 GCA_949673415.1 Euphorbia schlechtendalii
TTATCTCCAAAACTGAGACTTCAATTTTTTTTGCGCTCCAATGAGATGAACTAGCTTTCATCTCTTGTCATATGCCTTAAGCATCTGCTATCCACATGCCACATTCTAGAGTCATCAACGGATCTAAGGCTCACTTGCAAAACAGTTATGTTTTCTTTGGTGCCCATGCTTTTGAGTTGGGTCCTCCTTTGTTAGTAGTGCTTAAATTATACAAGTCGTACTCATCGTAATAATAATTTTTATGCATACAGAGAACTGTGGCATATCTTGCTTTTCCACAAAAACCACACATCATTTTTGGTTTGGCCTAGCTCGATTTCTTCTTTTTAGAGGATTTCTTCCTCTTAGAATTGCGAGTTTGGTTACTCGAAGGTTGACTGTTGACTGGAGGAGAAACCCCTTTCTTCTTCAAAATCGTTATCTCAGCAGTCAACTCATCTATTTGCTTAGTGAGCTTGCTGATTCTACATTCTTGATACTCAGCTTTTTCTTGAAAAAAGTGGATATCAAGTGATAAGGAAGCATTAGTTTCTTCCAAATCAACACTTCTCCTCATTAGCTCCTTGATGTTCTTCATTGACTTGTTAGTCAACTTCATAACACCAAAGAGAGCTTGGGCGAACTCTTCCATAGATAAGGTAATTTCATAATGTACCTCAGCTTGAAGAGCCTTTCCCTTATTACGCTCAGCTTTAGAGTCAGCAGCGGATTGATCTCTACCAGAGGTAGATGCTGATCATTCACCCCTTCGATCTTCAATGACAATCTAATAGAGGTTGCCTGAATTAGTTGCTTCTCATCAGACAATGAGGATTCTTTTGAATTGCTCCAGGTGGCAGCAAGTGCCTCATTCTTCTTAGAGAACCTCTTTTTGAATCTATCCTTCTTCACCTTAGGATAGCTACACTAGATATGGCATTTCACATCACATCCAAAGCATTTGATATCTTTGCTGTGCTCCTTCTTTGGTCCTTCCTCATCTCCATGTTGTTGCTTAGTTGACTTAGTTTTAGCGTGGAAACTTCTTCTTGTTGAACTTCCCATCTTTCTTAATGAAGCATTGGAAACACCCTGTCAGAAGGGCCATTTGCTCATCAGAGTTTTAGTAGGTGGACTCATCTGATGAATTAAATTTAAGAAAATGGCTTTGCCCTCTCTCTCCTTGCCTTGACTCCTCTTGGAGTCGTCAAAATACTTCCTCAGAGACATCTCATAAGTTAGTAAGGTGCCTATTAGCTCATCATAGCTGTAGGTCTTCAGGTCATGAGCTTCCTCGATAGTGCTCTTCTTGGAGTCTCACTCTAGAGTAAGAGTACGCAAAATCTTCTTTACGAGCTCCTCTTCATTGAACTCCTTCCCCAATCTCTTCAATTCATTAGTGATGTTAATGAACCTGGTATACATGCTTTGAGTACCCTCGCTGGCGTCCATCGAGAACATCTCATACTCCCTCAGCATGTGATTGATCTTTGACTCCTTGACCTTCTCAATCCCCTCATAGGTAATCTCCGATTTCTTCAAGATTTCCTATGCTATCTCTCATCTTGAGACACTGTTGAACTCAGTAGGAGCTGGCGCATAGTATAAGTAATTAATCGCTGTGGTATTCTCTTTGAGAAGCCTCAGGCCAGCGTAATTAGTTCTCTAAATCTACGAGAACACGCAATTCATTCCTCACAACTATGGGAACTCTTGGGCCAAGCTCGATAGCGAGCAAAGCCTACATGATTTGAGACTAGATGAAATTTTTCATGTAATTTTTCTAGAATGTATAAGGATTACCATCAAATAGGTGTGGTCATGTAACAGACATTCCATCCTTAAGGAGAATTGCCTGACCAGAACCGGTTCCGTAGTTGTTGTAAGCCATTTATGGATCTTGACTCAAAGACAATTAGAATAAAAGTTGAGCAACTGCTCTGATACCACTTGTTGGTCCTTAGACGGCTCGTAAACAACCGCAGAGGGGAGTGAATGCAAATCTTGTTTACTTTTAAGATTTACAAAATTCTATTTTGCCAAGTTAAGTTTTTATATGCGTGCTGAGCATGAGTGCTGAGCTGTGATATAAAAACTGTATAAACTACTCAGCTTTGCTGGCAAAGTTTATCTACAATCTCTTTCTTAGAACTCTACTCAGCACGGATTGGTTTTTCGAGGAAAATGAATAACAAAGAGAGATGATGAATGTGTGAGACACTATAAAAGCTAAAAGCACAAGTTCAAATTTTGAACACTTGAATTTTATCCTGGTTCGGCCCCAAGCCTACCTCTAGTCACCGGATACCTTTTCCGAGCTTCAACTCACTAGTGTTCATTCCTTACTTAGGCAGAGCAACCATTAGAATGGGTAGACACACTTTTACAGAATGTACCTTCCTTTCTAACTACCACTCAACTCAGTTTGGGTACCGTTCCCAAACTGACACTCAAACTGAATAAAAAGATTGCGAACTAAATTCAACTTGTAGAAAGGTTTAATCCTTACAATGATAAATCTAAGTAATTTCTCTTTATTACAAACATATTTGGAATTGATGTTTGCTGATTGATTGAGTTTGGAATTTCTTGAAGCTGGGAGTAATTTCGAAGAGATTCAACTCTAAAAGAAATTCGAGGTGATTCACAAGGTTTGAACATCTGCTTCTATCTTCTATTTATACTTGAAGCTTTTCGAAGTAGCCATTGCAAACTTTTTGTGGTCGCTGATCTTCAATTTCTCTTCTCTTTGATATCTTTCAAATCTTCCCTTTGGAGACGGATTCCAAGACATTTAGAGATAGAAATTTGAATGTTAAGGCATGATAAAATTCGGTTGATAAAATCTCGTTTTGTCTTCAAATAATTCATTTTAGAGAGGCCCACGAGAATGCTACGTGGAATTTTCAGATTGATTGAATTGCTGACATTTGCAGAGATGCGTGGAGACATGGAATAACAGCGCATGTCAGATGATTCCTTCTACTTTTAGACTTTAGTGAGGGAATCCCGACATTCCGTACTGACACCTGTTGTATTACCAGGACCATTGGAAATCTTCCTTAATTTCAGCGCTATTCAAAGTGTAGACAGAGAATAAAATATCTATTTTTTTCTACGTTCATAAGTGTTAGTGAGAAAATGTTTAAGTGATTCGAATCCCTGTTCGATCACTAGATTTCTCTACATATTCAATCGATTGTTGTATAAGTGTACATGCAAATCACTTATCAATAAAAGTTTTCGTTCTTCAACATTCTGTTGTTCGATATTCACAAAGAATAGCATCCTAGCGGAGGTTCTGTACGAGCCAAGACCAAATTCAAAGCAGACGCAGGAATTGCAGGAATTACGACTCCCATTAAAGAGTGGATACGGTTTGATCAACTTTAGCTTTCACTTGCATACCTTACAACTTTGCTTTGCTTTCTACTTATACTTTTTATTTCGATGTTAATGATATGTCTATGTGTCACATAATGCGTATTTCGTGTTAAGTCTTTTATGTTAATCATGTTATATGCGTTGGAGTTAATTTTAAGAGTAGTTTCGGGGTTAACGATATCGTGTATAATCACTAGATCTGTGATATAACGTTGTTTAGTCAGCCAATATTTTTGGAATGGTAACTTGCTAAATATGGCTATGTGAGATCGACCCGTACTAAGCATAGTATTGACGTTGTCCAGGTTTATATAACTGTCTTAATTCATTTGCGCTAGGTTTAAGAGTAGTTTTGGGTTAACGAGATTGTGTATAATCACTGGATCTGTGATTTTAACGCTATTTAGTGAGCCAAGACTTTCGGAATGGTAACTTGCTAAATGTGGCTATGTGGGAGCGACTCGCACTAAGCATAGTAATATTGTTGTCCAGGTTTATATAATCGTCTTAATTCGTTTACACTAGATTTAGAAAAGTAATTTCATGTGTTGCTCTGTGATGAGTCATTGAACATATGAGTGTCTAGAACCGATTATGTTAGATTAGTTTAGTGAACATAATAACTTTGTTGAACTTGCATGTTTTCTTTGCTATATTTATTTCATAGGAAAATCTATATATTTGAATCTCTAATCTTCCATGCATATATCTATCCATTCTTCATTCTAATCCTCCCAACTATAATCCAAAAATATCTTATTTTCTTTATTCCATTTTTCCTTGTTGATCTTTAGAGCTAGTCCTTCCCTGTAGGATCGATATCTTTTAAAACTACATTGTTACTGTATACTTGCAGTGGTCACCATTTTTCTATTTAGATAAGCGGTATTGACAACACCTATTCAAATTTGAAATTATATCTTATCGGTAGGAAAGTGGCAGACAAGGTTTTTGGCTTGATTATTAAACATAAAATCCTAGGAGTCTTTAGAGTCAAAACCTTGCAACATCTATCTGCTCCATTGAAGCAAATCTCAACTGCTTCTGCTACGACCTCACTAAAAGCCAAAGTTGCAGCTTAGAGGGTGAGAGCTAGCCAAGTAAAAGCATGGGTAAGAAGTACGTCTGCCCAACCTCAAGGCAGGACCAAAAAAATGAAATTGAAAACTCACACTTAAAAGAAAGTTGAAGTGAAGGGGAAGAGGAAGAAGAGGATGCTAAATAGCAAGGAGAGAGCATCAACGATAAGAAGCGCAAGTTTGAAGAGGCTAAGGGTAATGTTGGCAGTGACAGCTCAAAGAAAAGCAAAGAGGACCTTGAAAACATCAGTCTTGGAGTTGATACTGAAGTGGAGAAAATCATCTCCAAAGCTAAAAGCTCTCAACAAAAATGATCTTCCACAACGCGTTCTAGGATAAATGTCCAAGTTGTGAGTAGCGAGGAGGATGATTATGACATAGAGGTCATCGACCAAGAAGAATCTGGTCTTCATGGTGAAAACATCCAAGCTCTATTCACACTCAACAAACTAACAATCTTTCATCTCAAGCTAAGTTACCTGAAGATGACCTATACTTGGGTCAATCAACTAACCCACATTTACTTCAAAATCCTTCCCCATTTCTTTTGTGAATCCATCTCAAAATCCTATGGTAAATCCTGAACTACCTTCTATATTAAATCATGAAATTCCTCCTTCCACTGTAAATTCTCCTTCCAAAACACCTTCTCCTGTAAATTCCAAAATTTATATTCCTTCCTCCCCATCTCATTCTTAAGAAAACACCACCCATTCTTCACCAGCTCTAAACACTCAAACTTCAATCATTCCTTCTCTCATAAAGTCTAAACCAACCTCCTCTTCAACTCAATCTGTACAAATTACATCTACTCCTGCCCTTTCTTGAAAACCAACCTCTACCCCTCTAATCCCTCTAATTAGAGAAGTTCCTGAAGTTGAGAACTTTGCTTAGCAAGTAAAAGCAAGTGAGGAAGTTTCTAAAGCAAATTTTATAGCCAATGAAGCAACTCCCTCTAATAGAAAGCCAATCCAAGAGGACTTGGATGATTTAGCCATCATGCCTCAGATACGTGAGTTGGATAGGAAGAAATTCCCAACTCTCCAAATTGATGCTGAGTTGGATGGTGTAGTAAGCTAAGTGCTACTATCATAAGAATTGAAGGATTTGTCTACCAAAATAAAAGGCGAAGCTTCCTGAGTTAGATGAACACTCAAGCATACCATCAAAATCAATTTATTTTCAAGAATTTGAGAAGATTCAATGGAGCTTTTTCACCATTAGAAATCATCTTACAAGGGAAAGCGCTAAAAGCCTAGTGGATAAGATGGCTCTAATCCTAACTAGGCTGGCCAACTTTGCAGTCAGCTCAACACAGCCGTTTCATCTATACCAACTTCTCCTGTCACTGCTGAAACAATGGCAAGAAAGGTGAAGGGTAGCATAGATACTACTACGGAACAGCTGAGTAGTTTGAATGCCACTTTGGCAACTCAAACTACATAGTTTCACAAGTTTGGTAAGGAGGAGGCCAAGATCAACACAAGAATGAATAATAAAATCAATGAGTTGTCTAAGAAGATTGATAGAAATAAAGATCTACGGCATAACATGTGTAATTTAATGGAGAAGATATCCAAGCTTATGGTAAGTTATGACAAGTAGGTTGATAGAGTAATATGGATTGTTAAAGAATCTGCTAACAAGATGGACAAGCCTATGCTAAACCTTGATGTTCTTGGAGAAAAGCTTGACTCAGCCTACAAACTAATTAATGAAAACATTGATGACTAAGTGAAGAAAGCATATAAAGCCCTCCTACAAGCAATGGACAAGTTGTTTCCTAAGCCAATTGAGTCTTTAGTCCCTAAAAATGGTCTCATAGTGTATAAGAAACTCAACGCCCTAAAGGATCATATTCATTTTGTTCAGAGAAATGTGGATCAGTTGATAACAACTGGATGTATGATGCAAGGGGTATTGAGTTCACAGCGAAAATAATCATTACTATGTTTCCAAGGATCATAGACATGGAAGCAATGCTGAATATATACCTTAGATTTTAGAAGTTTCTTATAGTGCTTTTGATACTTCACTTGCAAAGGTTTTAACCAATTTGCTCATCTCACGCGATGTCATCATCTACTTCTGCAAGAGCTTAATGACCAATACATCCTTTTGCTGAAGGGAGAGGAGTAGTTGGACCAAGAGATCTCACTAGCCAACATAGGGAAGTAAGAGGACTTTCAATCCTCTCTCAACTCCTTTAATTTGTGTCTTGAATAAATGGTTAAGGGCCAAATAATAAAGGGGGAGAAAGTAGTTGAAGATGCTCAAAGGATGACTCAGTAATATAAATCTTTTATCTCATCCAAGCCTTAACGTCCTCAACAGTAGCTCCCCCAGTAGTAATAATATGAGCAGCAACAAAATCAACAACGCCATCAAAGCTATCCTAAAAGCGATAATATTATTCTCAATAGCTGCATACCTATAGATAGCTTATATTAAAGTTGGAAAAACTTGTAACATAGCTTTGTGTATTACTTGAGCTTGTTTAAGGAAAAAGTAACTCAAATTTACTGAATTTTAATTAAGTTGTGGCTTAGAGTTATAAAAGCTAAGTGAGGCTGAGTATTACATAGTTTATACGATATAGACTCAGCAAAGCTGAGTAGCTGTGAAGAGAAGAGAAATTGAAGATCAATTTAGGATAAAAAGTTTGCAGTAGCTACTTCTAAGACCTTCATGTATAAATAGTGCACTAAAGTTGATGTTCAAACTTGGTAAATCACCTCGAATTTCTTAAGAGGTGAAATTCTTTCAAAATATTCAAAACATTCAGAAATTCCAATTCAAGCATTCTAAAGCAAACACATATCACTCCATCTATTTGTAATAGAGAGAAATCTAAAATATAACATTGTTAAGGGATTCAACGCATTTTATAAGTTGAAATCCTTAGTTTGCAAACTTTCTATTAAATCTAAGTGACGTTTTAGGAAGGGTATGTAATTTGTATTTGAGTGGTAGTTTGAAAGGAAGGTACTTTCTGTAATCGCTTCTACTTGCTAGAAAGGCTTCTTCGCCTAAGGAAGGAAAGAAACACTAGTGAATGAATGCTCAGAAAGGAATCTAGCGACTAGAGGTAGGCTCGGGGTTGAACTAGAATAAAATCTCAGGTGTTGAAGTTCTTATCCTTTATTACTATCTTTATAATGTCTTTGCTCATTCATCATTCTCTTTGTTTTAAAAGTTTTTCTTAAAAAACCAATCCAAGATAAGTAAAGTGCTCAGAGCACATTGAAGATAAACTAGTTAAGCGAAGCTGAGTAGTTTATAGTTGTTAGACAAATGAACAACATAAAGTTACTTAGTACACATCTAAAAACTGAACTTGGAAAGAATTTTTATAAATCATAAAATGAACCAAGTAACTACACTCACCCCCCATCTGCTAACTTATTTAAGCTATCTCGGACTAACAAAATTTAATTTTAAAGTATCAATATGAAAAATTAGGTCTTGCAATCCGATAGAAACAAATCTTAATACGAATTAGACATTGTAAGAAAAAATATATATAAAATAACCTCAATTAAAAGAAGATTTTTTTCAAAACAAGATTTTTTGTGTAACTTTCATCGTTAGTGGCTTGGTGATTGGAGATTTAATCATAAATTTTACAAAGTAACATATTTGTAATAAAACACTACATGCCTATTCTACTCGAATGTAATTTAGGCACGTAATTATATAATCACCTTGTTGTTACACAAAATTAATTCAAACAAATAAATTAGTTATTAGAGTTTAAGTTAATGTGTAGCAATGTTTTAAAATTTATGGCCAGTAATTGAGTATCATAAGTCTTTGAGGCCTCTATGGCAACTTAGAGATGTTGAAAAATTTATTGGGAATTTCATGGAAATCAAACATTTTAGAATTCAATTAAGAATTTGGGATATTTTTTTTACCTTTTCAATTCTCTTCCTAGTTGCTCCCTTCTTCCTTGTTTTTGATACATTACAATTTATTTTATCTCTCTATAGTGCTTCCATAAGGAAGCATTGTGTTGGTCCTTAAAAAGGCTTGTAAACAACAGCAGAGGGGGTGAATGTGATACTTGGTTACTTTTTAGATTTATCAAATTAATTTACACCAAGTTAAGTTTTTATATGAGTATTGAGTAATAGGTGCTTTGTTGGTCTAAAAACTTATAAACTGTTCAGCTTCGCTGGGACACTTTGTCTGCAATCTTTTATTGAGTACTCTACTCAGCATAGATTGGTTTTTCAAGCAAAGCTCATAACGATAGAAAGAATGATGAATGAGCTAAGCGCGAAGAAAGCTAAAGTGAAAGTATAGAACTTCAACACCTGATTTTATCCTAGTTCGGCCCTGAGCCTACCTCTAGTCCCCGGATCGTTCCGAGTTTAAATCCACTAGTGTTCATTCCTTACTTAGGTGGAGTAGCCTTTATAGTGGGTAGACACAATTTAAAGAAAGTACCTTCCATTCTAACTCCTATCAAATCAGTTTGGGTACCCTTCCCAAACTGACACTTAGATATCTATTGACAGAATAAGAATTGAATTCAACTTATCAAATGTTGAATTCTTACATCTAAGAGTGATTATCTCTATTACAAACATATTGATAGATGATTGTGTTCTGATTGCTTGAATTTTTCTTGAAGTTGGGAGTATTTGATAGAGTTTCCCTTATAGAAATTGGAGGTGATTCACCAGTTTGAACATTTGCTTTAGTCTTATATTTATACTTGATGCTTGTGAAGTAGCTATTACAAAATGCTCACCTTGATTTCTTTTCAATTTCTCTTCTCTTCATATCTTTCAAATCTTCCCATTGCAGGCAGATTCTAGGATGTTTAGAGATAGAAATTTAAACATTGAGGTGTGATAAAAATTCCATTCAAAAATTCTCATTAGTCTTTAAGCAATTTATATTTGAGAGAGGGGCACGAGAATCCAACGTGGAAATGTTAGATTAGTTGACATTGCTGACATTGGCAAAGTCCTGTAGAGACACTAATAAACGGTGCATTACAGAGAATTCCTTTTGCCTTGGACTATAGTGAAGGAATCTCAACATTCTGTATAGACATCTTTTATCTTATGAGGACCACTGGAAATCTTCTTTAATTTCATCTAAAGAATATTCCGTGTCTCATAGAAGACATTAGTAGCCCATGTGTCATTATTTCTCAACGTGTCTAAAGAAATAGCTTTTTAATAATAAAAGGCTAATTCAACACAACTGAGTTGATATACTCCTAAATTACGTAGTATTTATCACAAACTCAGCTTTTCTTAAACAAACTCAAGCCATCTTCATAAATTAATAGTAAACTTAGTACTCAATTAAATTCATTGACCTATATAGTTTGGTAGTTCCAAAATGTTTAACTATTGTAAGTTAATATTAACTTGGTTTCAACTATCTCCCCCATTTGTGACAAATAGCAAACTAGGTAGTAGAAGAAGTTAATTTAATAAGTAGTTTAGAGATATTTGGAATACCTTGAAAGTGATGTAAAACTCCCTTTGATGAGTGACTTCTTTTAGTTAGCTTGAACTCCCCCATATTGAGTGAGTCTTCTCAAGCAGTAGCTCCCCCATACTTAGAGGATTTTTCTCTGATTTGGGACTTTGTCTTACTTTAGCTTTTTTTTCAAGGTTGATCTCTTGTATGAATTCATGCATTAAATTTTCAATACAAGTAGAAAACAACATACATTATAAAAGTTTAAAGTTAAGAAGATCTTAACTTGAGTTAGAAACTTGTAATATTATTAATAAAAAAAGACTTACTCAATACATAATATATGTTCTGAACTAAGATTACATGAAGTTCTATTACAAGATATTAACTACTCAGGTACATTGGTTTTCTATTTCTTAGGTTGTTGAGGTTATTTTGACGATGAAGTTCCAGACTTGTCTTGATTTGGCTATTGTTGCTATGTTCGCTTTGGAAGAACTCCTTTCTTTGAATATTACATCTTCATAACTTCTTCAGATACTTTCTCCCATATTGATATCTAGCTTGAAACAAGTTGCTCTAAGCAGACATTAAAAGAGTCAAGAGCAGCTTGAAAGTTTGTTTGATTGTTATTAAGTTGCTGAGAGATTTCTTCCTCCAGTTGTTTCTTACCCTTATAAGATAGGAACTCCCGATCGTTGAGCTCAAACAGCAGTAGATGATGACAATGAGTGAGATGCATGATTTGATCAAATCCTTCACATGCAAACTATTCAAAACACTACAGTAAGGCTTTGAAGTCTGTTATTGATAGTGCGACGTTCAATGATCCTTAGTAAATCTTGTTTGGGCATCAAAGCTTCATTGCAATGCCTCTAGTTTACCCTTGAGAACATTCAGTTTTCCATGAACTATCATATTTCTTTCTGGGTAGAGTGATTCAAAAACTGGAGGACATGGGGAAGGCATCGCCAAAAATAATTCTCCCATTGCTTTGACTAAGAACTTCTGAGAATCATCGATCTTCGTTGTTGAGTGATCTTTGATCTCGTGACTTATGATGTCAAACTGGGAGCTGATGGAATCTCGATTTAGCACTAGAGCTTTGTTCAGCTTCTGGGAGATATCAGTCAGTAGCTTGACCATTGAGTCTTGTTTATTGTCATGCATCACCAAGAATCCAGCCTGCGTCTCTAGTAACTTGGCAATGATGAGCCTAATGTCCTTCACGGTTTCCACCTCCTTGAGAATGTTTGCGATCTTGTGATCGGTCAACGTTTTTATTTTGGCCTTCTCCTATCCATGCTCATGGATCTGTGTCACATGAATTCCCATGTTGGAACTCAATTGACATAGCTGCTTAGTAGCAGCATCCACATTACTGATAAGTGTGTAATTACAATTATTATCATATAAATTTTATACAATAAACACTATAGTCTAAGTCATTTTTGTACTTCATATAAAACATTCCACGTGGTATGTAGTTGTTTTTTATGCAAATGCATATACTAGGTGAATCTTGGGAGTAAAATGATCAAAAATGGAATTCTATGAAAAAAGAGTGAAAAAGGTGCAAAATGATGCGTGGAACTTGAAGATTTGGCTTAAAATCGAAGCTGTCAAAGATCAGTGAAGTTGCAAGGAGATTTCTGAAGAAAACTCAACACACGGTCGTGACAATACCTCGAGGTCGTGACCTGTTCACTTCAGAAATAGAAGTCTACCAATCAAAGATTCACGGTCGCGAATCACATATCATGGTCGCGACATGGACGGTTTTCTGGTATTATCTTCTTAACTACCAACTGCCAGATAAGCATAATCAACCACCATCAACTACCAACAAAAAGACACTTATCAGGAGTCAACCAATCATGAAAAGGTGCCTATCCATTATGGATTGAATCAAAGCCTCTCAACCAATCGCATTGAAGAGATGTAACCTTTCACCAATGGATGTGACTCTTCGTTCGGATAGATGCAACCCTTCGAACTCTATAAATAGGGCTTCATTTCCTCACAAATTTCGTGGGCAGCACCAACACCAGAGTGCAAAGGTGGCATTAGAATTAGAAAAAGTGGGAGTATAGTGTGTGTGTAGTTAGAATCGCTATGTTCTAAAGTGTTAACGAGAAAATGTTTAAGTGATTTGAATCCTTGTTTCGATCACTAGATTTCTCTACGTATTCGAG
>CATIWQ010030194.1:0-16123 GCA_949673415.1 Euphorbia schlechtendalii
AGCCGTGTTAAATCAAGGGAGGCTTCTTTGACTGAAAAAATTGAAAAGAAATCAGTGAGAAGATGAAAGGAAGAGGAAACAGTGAGCAGATGAGGATAAGAGAGAAAACGACCATAAAAGAGAAGAAAAACTAACCTGAAATTGGCTATCATCACCGGAAATTGGAGCTCCGTTTGATCTCTGCTAAAGAAGGAAGACGGTTGCAACATAAATTAAAAGAGACAGGGTTTGGTATACGAAGGCCCTAAATTAAAAGAGTTGGGCGGGTATTACGGACGGTTACTACACAGTGACCATCCGCAATACGTTTTAATTCATTTTGGAAAGGTATTGCGGACGGTTAATACATAGTGACCGTCCGCAATACTTTTTTTTTAATTCTTGGCATTGCGGACGGTTGTTTCACAAGAACTGTCCGCAATGCTACGGTATTATATTCAGAAATCACATGTATTACGGACGGTTCATTTGTATAAACCATCCGGAATACTTACATGTATTACGGACGGTTGTTACGTAACAACCGTCCGAAATAACTGGCTCTGCCTTTTTTAATGAGCATTACGGACTGTTTCTTGTAGAAACCTCCCGAATAGTGCGACTCTATAGGCCCTTTTTCCACTAGTGGGTGGGTCATTGAATAATGAACGTCGTCCTCGCTTTTTTCTTCATGCTCCTTATTTTTTTGAAAAAAATTAGTCAGCTCATACTCTCTTACTCGATTGGTCAATTCTTGACATTTTGGGCGGTTTCGATTTTTGTCCTCCATATATTAGGAGGTAATTTTCTAATTTTTTTTATCGAAATTTTTTAATTAATTGATATTATATTTTTTCGTAAAATATATAATATGGGGTTTTGACCATTAAAATTTTTCACTGCCACTTAATTTTCGACATAAACAATTATGATTTCTCCAAAATTTACGGCAAAAGAACAATTCAATGGACACTTGTTAATTTGCCCTAGGTACAAGTTTTGCTCTTTTTTCGCTAAGCATAAACCATTAGTTTCAGTGTTTTGCATCTATATATACATATCAATTGTTCTTATGGTTTTCAAATTAATCATAATAATCTCCTTACTTTTACACAACTCATTAAATATGACTAGTTTATTGAGTTTGACGTGTGTATTTCTTTGTGTCGCGGTTCAATTAGACGTAGGATTAGCCGCAAGAAATTTCGGAATTTTGACGACAACAAATGAACGTAAACTTGGTGGGCTTGCCACAAATCTCCCGAAACCTGACCTCTCTAAATACGGGCTCCCCCCATTACCAGACTTGTCTGAACTTTTTGAGATCCCGAAAAAGTTAGTCTCTGGCGGCTCAACAACACCCAATTCACGTAACCTTGGCGGGCTTGCCGCAAATCTCCCAAAACCCGACCTCTCAAAATTCGGGCTGCCCCCGCTACCCGACTTGTCTAAAATTTTAGAGATCCCGAAGAAGTTAGCATCGGGTGGTTCAGCAACACCCAATGCACGTAACCTTGGTGGGCTTCCTAAGTTGCCTGAGCTCCCAAAGTTGCCTGAGCTCCCATTCGATCTCCCAAGTGCGTTAGACCTAATTATTCGTGCTACTCAACCAGATTCGAGTCCAAGTGCAGGATCGGGAGCACAACAAAGTGCACCTAAACTTGATCTCCCAAATCCCTTAGATTTAATTAAGAAACATGCTGCTCCACACGGTTTGAGTTCGAGAACACAACCAAAAGCTCCTAAACTTGATCTCCCAAACCCATTAGACTCACTTAAGACACAATCTAGTCCTTCAGGTTCAAGTTCCATAGCACAACCAAAATTTGATCTCCCAAATCCCTTAGACCTACTTAAGCCAAAATCTACTTCATCGAGTTTGAGTTCCATAGCTCAACCAAAACTTGATCTCCCGAATCCCTTGGGTATAACTAAAGGACAGTCTTCTCCATCAGGTTCGAGTTTGGAAGCACAGCCAAAAGAACCTAAACTGATAATTAAAGGAACTATTACTACAGCAGGTTCGGGTTCGGGTTCGGGTTCGGGTTCGGGTTCGGGTTCGGGTTCGGGTGGAGCAGGATTAGGAACACTACCAAATGTACCTAAACCAATGGTCTCAAAATTACCCATTTCATCCGGAAACCAACAAGCTAAAGGAGCTGGGCATCATGGTCAACAACAACGTATGCACCAAGGAATGTTATATGTTGAACCAACTGAAAAACATTTCAAAAACCAAGGAAATTGGTTTCACCAACAACATGGAAAATCTGAAACTTTTAAGCCACAGTATTATTACGATTGACATTCCGTATAAACCATACAATATCAACAGTAAGCCATTGAATCAACGAATTTGTTTCTTTTCATATCATGCAAAATAATTAGTCTTTACGACTAATGCTTAGGCCATCAGACTTTGCACCTAATTGAGAATTTTGTATGTAACATAAATATCGCATTAATATTACATACATGTAATATTTCGATTTGATATGAAAATAAATGTATGGTAAAACATCAGAAATTATTTTTTGTTAATTCTTCATTTTATATGTTTTTAAATTGATTTTTCTAACTGTGTTATATTTTATAATAGTTTAAATCGAGAATCTCCAATAGTACCCTAATAGAATCTCCAATGAGTACTCTATCATGCTGAAGATTACATTTGTATAGAGGTCTTGAAATTGGACATGTTTGTTTTCTTTATCAAAGATTTCCACTGTAATTCCGCAAAGTTTTCGTCTTTGGAAGATTTATTGTCAATCACGAGGTTTATTTCCTGCAAAGAATTCGAAGATCTTTTGGATGTTTCTTTGGATGATTCTTGTGTCGAACATTAAGGTTGGGTTTTGGATATCAGACTTCTATTCATGTGGCTTTGGATGTTGTAAGGTTGGAATTATGGAAGCATAGAAATAGTTTCATTTTTCAGCAACAGCAACGAAGATTTCAGAATACAGCTTTCTAACGTAATCCTTAACCTTCCGTCAGATTTTTATCTCTATAACTTTGTATTATGACCTTTTCTAGAAGTCATATAATTTTGGCCTCTTTCCATCTTTTTATCACTATTGCATAAAAGGGCTAAGGAGTCGCTTCATAGGAGTTGTTTATATAGAAAACCGAAGTCATAATCTTAGAAAAAATTGTAATGTAGATCGGTTTTCTGTGGATCATGTGCCAATAAGGCCTTATTTTCTTTCGTTGTGTCTATCAGCCGATTCCATTATGGATTTAGGCATTGGCTTTGTTAGGATTTTTAAGCAAATTAAGGAATAATGGTGCAAATGCAGTATGTCTTAGTACTGAAAGGCATATTGAATTATTTATTGAATGATTGGTGTCTATTTATAGATATCACATAAAATCATTAACTAAAATATAAATCTAATCTTGATAATTAAATTATTTATCTAAGATATAATTTACAGATTTTGTAATTAGATTTCGATGTTTGGACATTTAATTTCCGCCGAAAATTTATTGTACGGGAGAAAAACTTTTCGAAGATTTTTCAGACTCTAATTTGTTTTTTTCTCCATCCGCGTACGTAAATATTCAAGATTTTCTTTCATTTTCCCCATTCAAATAGAACTTACAACATGACCAATTGCAGCATTCTCCTTGATTGTATTTTTTTATCAATCTTAGATGTAGGCCAAGCTTCTTCTCACCGTTGACCGTTGTAGTCAACCATCCCTAGTTCTCCCCAAGCTAATGCCAAAGTCAAACAGATGTTAGCCGAAATAAAAACCTTGCTCCAACAAATCAATTCACTTCTTCCAAAGAACCTGAATGGAATTTCTTCTGCATCAATGCAACAAAACTTGGAACAACTGAAGAGTTTCGTGGCACGTAGCGAAGCATTTATACGCAAGGATATTAAACTGAAATCACCAAATGCTCAGAAACTTTAAACTATTGCCTCCCATGGCGAGTTTTCCGAAATTTTCTCATTTACCAAAAAACCTGAGTGGGATACCACTATCACATTTTCCCAACATACCAGGCATCTTTGGTACTTTTGAATGATAAGCAACTCATTTGATAGCAAAAGTAGCTTGATTCTTCAAGAATGATGAAGAATATAAAAAAATTCAAGTAAAACTTTCGATTAATACAAAAGCACAAATGTGTTACAAAATAATTCACGCATAAATTTGAATACAAAAAAGAAAACCAAACCACACATAAATAACTATTATAAATACGATAAATTGAGCACACAAACTGTGTTCATCATCCCAACTATAGGTTGACACTACAAGCAACTTCAAGAGCATCTAGCAATTAATCAAGACTTCAAAATTCAAAAGAACCCATTTCCAAATCCGAGACGATGATTTTGATAAGTAGGCAGAAAATTTGTGCTGAATCCACCATTATTATTTGCTTCAAAGGAACTAACCATGTTATGGTTAGAACTGTTTGGAACAAAAAGTTGAGGATTATTAGTAGTATGAATCAGAAGCTGTTCAACTTGGTTTGCCACTTTCTGCTTCAACACTTCTAAACCTCCCTTCAATTGCTGCAGCTGCTCTGGATTGAGTTCTTCAATAGGCGATTCCCACCAGTTTTCAGCCCGACTAATTCTCCTTATTCGATCAAGCTCCTGGCCTCGTTTCACCTCCATTTCGAATTCATCTTGAATCTAATAAACCATTGAAATTTGATATGTCGGCATTAGCATGAACTAACAACAAGGAAGGAAGTGTGCAACTGTCAAGATAAGAACTTGAGCAAAAGCAGACATTAATTTGCGAGCAAATTTTAGGTTTTAATGTCTTAAAGTAGAAAGATATGCGTAAAACGTGGTAAAAATATTATACGCCGAATCAGCTTTATCGGGATATTTTGTATAATTTTCTAGTCGAGTTAGATTTACTCAAAAGACAATTTTCACTTCTTATTTGATTTCTTAGAATATTATTATATATTTACGTTATCTGACTACTCGAAGAACTCATCCGTTATTTGTTCTGCATCAAAAACAAAACAAACTACGTCAAATATTTCTGTTTATGCACTAGTAATTAATCATAACCTGAGTGAGCTGCTCATTGAGCTCACAGATCCTAGCATTGCGCTGAGCCTCAATGAGTTGCTGTGAACCTGACATTGGCAGAGGAGTTCTTGAAAGATAACGCTCGACAACAGATTCAACAGTAGGGTGGCCGAAAGAAAAGACCTTATTCCCTGGTGAAAACACTATTATTGCGATTTCAGCACCACAAAGAGTTGAAAGCTCACAGGCTTTCTTGAACAAGCCAAATCTACGCTTCGAAAACGTTACTAAAAGATTGCTCTCTTTCTGAATTTTCGCCATTTCTAACTTTTGGCGACCCTTCCCCTTTCTTGACATTTTTTTCAGTTAACTAAATGCTGCGAGCTACTTGAATTAATCATGTAGTTAGGTTACATTTATAGGATTTCTAGGTCTTGGGATTAAGAATATCATAGCTGTCACATACATTTTATTTTTTTGCTGGATATTAGTAATGTTTTGGTTGTACTGTAATTATTTATTAGTTTACTAATTTTGGAGGATTTTGAATCTGAAAATGTATGACATATTTAGTAAGAAACAGTGGCAGAGCGACAGCGAGCTGGAAATTAATCCCCTTAAAAGGAACCCTTCTGTCGACTAGATTCGAAAGCACAGTTCCGCAACTAGGATTTTATCATAAAGAATAATACAGAATGGAATTGTATTATTGTATGTTACAGTAAAGATTGGACTGTTATTTACAGCAATTTCCAATTCACATTTAGGCAAGGTACATGAACAATTTGCTAACATGGTATGTATTGCTTAGTGTTACCTGTTCTGCCATCAATATATTTTTGGCAATAGGTGTATTAATCCTTTTATTTCCTGATGATAATTAATTTAAATAATACAGATTACAGATCAATACATAGTTTCATGTTAATTGCAAAGCAGAATATGATTATGTAGAGAACTTTTTCTCATAGACCTAATTAAGAACAATTCTTTATTTTAAATTACTATCAAATTTCGGCCAAATATCGAGTGATAATAATTACATATGTGAGAAAATCCTCTCTCGATCCAAATTATCTTTCCGGTGGAAAGTATACATACTGGACTTAAGTTTCATATACCGTCAAGGTAACAGCGCCCCTTAATTCAGAATGTAACCATCACCGAAACTTAGGTGTGAGTGGGCAAAGCGAGTTAAGGTATCTCGCACTCGCAAAATACGATAATATTTCACCATTTACATGTTTGTAAAATTTAGGCTTGAATTTATTTTACGATATCGTAAAAGTTAATTAGTTTAATTTTTTTAAGTGCACATAATTCAGTAGTAACATACAAATTGTAGCACAAAACAATCTATAAATAGAAATAAATTTATTATTAATATACGCGTACACACAAAAAGTTCAGAAATTTATATATTTACAATGATATAAACTACACAGTTTCTCTTGTACTATGTAAAGCTCGCCGTTGCGGCCAAAAAATAGTCGAAAGACTAATTATTCTGCGGAGAAAAAAAAAGAATTCAAAATTCCAACCAATTTATTCAATTGGCAAAGATTATTTAATGTTAGAATAGGTATAAAAATATAATATATGCATGGTTTCACTAAGTTTTGGTTGATCGCAACACACCAGATAGTGGATTGAAGATCATCATAAACCTGTTTAATCAACGGGAATGTATCAGAGGACTGTCGTTCTTCAATACATTCTGAGTTTCTGTAGACATGATTCCTTCCGGCATCCCAATGCTCGCGAGTTTGCGATGCTCCATGTTTAATAGGTGACGAGGCGTGGCAAGGAGAAGTCTACTTGGCATTTTGGTGTTTCCTGGCTGTTTATTCATCGGTTGAGGAGCTTGTGTTTTGGATGGATTAGTAATCGGTTTTTTCGGTTTGTTTACTGTCGGTGCTCCTTTAGGGCTAGTAACATATGGGATCTTAGGCAGGCTGGGTAAAGGCGATAGGCTTGGGAATTTTGGGTGGCTTGGTAGTGGAGGTAGGGCTTTAAGGCTGGGGACAGGAGGAAGGGTTGGCAACTTGGGTAGGGCAGGCATGCCAAATGTGCTTGGTGATGGGGCTTTAGAAGATTTTTGCGGAGTTATTTCAAGGACATCTCGGGAATCATGTTCCCTCGAAAACTTTTCCAAGGCTGCCAAGTATCGAGCATCCATCGACAAAAGTCTACGTGAAGCATGCCCGGTGTTGATGCTTGACAATGAAAATGTGATCATAAAAAGACCTAGAAAGAAACATTTCAAAGTAGTCATCTTGGTTGAATTGTTGTTTTAAATCTGATGAGAAATTTAGATTAATGTTGACATATTTATGGATGGAACTTACGGTGATTATCACTTATCATATTTAGCATACAAACTGAGAAAATAAAGGATTTCGATAACTGCTTTCTTCCATTAATTTTTCTTTGTATTTTTTTTTCTTTACTATTTTTTCTCAATTTTCTTAATTTGGAGTTGTGTTATATTATTGTCCACAATTTTCAATGTTTTACTTTTTCTTGTACATATATATAAGTTTTTGTTTCAACTTCGGAATGTTGAAATATGTCAATCTGCAACTGATCTCAGCTCTATCAGTAATCATCATGGAACCTGAGCTGTGCCTGACTACAGAGGATCACAGCCTTACATTGTTATTTTGTCATTCCAGTCAATAGTTTTGTAATTAACTCATGGCATGAATCATGTGCTAGCTCTTAGAATATATAAGCATAGTTGATGTACTTGTATATTCAGATTTCTGTACATGTATTGAGCTTGTTTCTTCTTGGTTACATATCAAATGCTTACATATCACACAAATATCACCATTTTCACAAAGAAAATAAAATTGAAATCTGAACTAAAAACATAGAAGATATCTTCTGTTAATGGATTTTTACACCGTAGATACCAAATACCCTTGTGGTTGCGGCTATAGCAACTGTGGTTAGCGGTGATTTTTTTCCTGCCGCCTCTATTTTAACCAAAGGAAAGAAATCAGGTCTGATCTATGACATAACTACACAAATGCGACACTCAAAGGCAATGGTTCTGGCTAATGCAACGGCTCATTGCAACAACTGATGCTAATGTAATGGTATATTGCGGGTAGGCTAATGCAACAACAATTTGTAACAGTTAAGCTAACGCAATGCTTAATTGCAACCGTTAACCTTATTGCAATGACAAAATTGCTATTGCAAGGCCTATTCATATTCCAAATGGTAATATATTGTAACGGGTTAATATTTTGGTCAACTACAATGGGTAAATTCTTACTCTATTGCAACAGTACTAATTAATGTCCCTCAACAAGTCTGTAATTCTGACTCTCCAGCGATTTACCGAAATTTTTCTCCTTTGATTTTGATAAAACTTAGTTCTCCTTAAAGTTAATCTTATTCACCGAGATTCCCCTCTTCCAAAACATCGAAGAACCCTAACGACTCTCTAATCTCTATCTTTTTTTTTATTAAAGCTGAGCACAACAAATTTCGGCTCTATTTATTAAAAAAGAAAATAAAAAAAACAAAAAGAATAAAGAAAAAGAAAACATAGAAGAAGCTAGATCCTACTGAAAGGAAAAAAGAACCAATAAACTCCTTAAGTAGGAGAATATTTGATTGGTCTCCTACTATTGCGTGGAACCTGATCTCTAGTTGCAATAGTTAAGCTTTTCTTCTTCTGAACTGCGAACGACTTCCAATGGGAGGTGGTAGGAGAATCCACAATAATATTGCATGCAGGCTTGCTTTCAGTAGAGCTAGAGCCCGTACTCTTGGAAGCCGAAGCTATGATAGAGTCACTAAAAACTCTCATAATCGCATTTTTCTTGCTCTCGACTGTTTTCCAATTATTATCATTCTCCTCAACCATCAGATTTTCCCCATCATTCATTGGAGTCCTCGATCGTGAGCGTTGCTCCTCCTCGTCCACCATATCTCCCCAACGCTCATGATTAACGTTGGTGACTCTCTAATCTCTATCACTTCATATTTTTTGAACCCAATAAATCTCATTATCCGATCTCGCTTCTAAAACCCTCTCTCAAACTAAAACTCTAATCTCTCTAAATTTTTTGAACCCTAAAAATTCCAGTTCTTATCTCGCTTTCTATTTATTTGAATAAGGTTAGAAACAAGAAGAAAGAAGCGAGGGTGACATTAGTCCCTCAGTGAAAGTGCCGCTTACAGCCACACTCGAAGGCAGGCAGTGAAAGCGCCGCTTATCTCGCTTTCTGTTGATCCCTAAACCATTGGCGGAGTAATTGGAGTCTAAGAGAAACTTCGACGAAGGAGTGCGCCTCTGTCTCCTGCTCTCTACCATTGCCGGTATCTTCAAATTTACAGGTTCATCATGTAAAGAATCCGTGGGTCGGGAGAGTGTCGGGCTTGATAGCTTGAGTGAGCATACAAGTGGGTTGAGCCCATCTAACACAAAACCAATTAGCTTGTGTTAAGGCCTAATCTACTCCACTTATATGCTACTTATTATTCATGTTTATTACCGATGTGGGATATTTCCAACATCTTCAACACTCCCCCTCAAGTGCAACTGGGCCTGGCCAAACATTCCTTAGCCTATCTCCTCGGAGACTCAAGGTTAACAACGAGTCTAGTCTTTCCGCTAGGACTTTTAACACGAACCCAGGATCTCGGCTGTCAGGCCTTCTTCTCGCTCTGATACCATGTAGAGAATCCGTAGGCCGAGAGAGTGTCGGGCTCGATAGCTTGAGTGAGCATACAAGTGGGGTTGAGCTCATCTAACACAAAACCAATTGACTTATATTAAGGCCCAATCTACTCCACTTATATATCACTCAATATTCTTGTTTATTTCCAGTGTGGGATAAACCAACATCTCCAACACATCATGCTTCTTCCTTTTTTATTTTGCTTAGATATTTCTTTTATTATTGATTTTTATTATCGATTTTACCGAAATTAAGGGATGTTTGGTGGCTAATCGTGGATTTAAAATGTTTATTGCTTGCTCAAATACTTATGTGTATCCACAATCATACTATATTTTGTGGAATGTTGTTTTGTTGATAGTCTTTTGCTATTTTCTTCTCTTTACATCAGTGAATCCAATACAATTTCATGATGTTTCGGTATAATTGACTGCTTTTTCTACTATGAATGTGATATTTTCAACTATTGTTTAAAGTAGAAAGTGTTAGTTATTTGAAACTAACATAAGAAGAAGCTATGCAGAAACAATTTATATATGTATATAAATGTCAGGTGGGAGTGTTTTCAACAATACTTGAAGCAACATCGGATTGTTTACAATGATCAAACTACCTATTTCACAATGAGTGACATGCTTTATAACAAATAAAGATTTTCGTTTTTGCCAGAGCACTATGTGCTTTGTATAACTACCCCTTTGACTAAACAGCTATTATTATGTTAGAAGGGGAACTTAGCTCATTGATTATTATTCTAAGTTAGTGAATGAAATTGACTTATGAGTGCTTCATATCATATTATAACATGTTCTTTAATTTTCATTGACTTATTTGAGTTTTTTTTTCTCTGTTTTGATTTCATGTGTTTTGATTAATTCACCGGAATGCTCTGAAATATGATACTTCTTGTTTGGATTGGATGTATATCTTGATATATAAACCCCTTGTTAAATTTATTGAAATTTTTTATTTTAGTTAATAACAGTTTAGCTAGTATTTTTTCAAAGTTGACTTTTCAGTTATGTTTTTATGGTTATTCAAGTTATTGTATTGTGTTTGCCATGAGGTGATGGCTGGACAGACACTTGTTTGTGCTGCAATGCAATGTACGAGAAAGGAAACACTTCGTTAAAAGGGTTCTGGGCTTTTCTCCCTTGTTGTTATGCATAGTATGCAACATACACCACTTAAATCTACCTTAAACTAAGGCTTAGTAAAAAATGAGAGTTATATATAGGTTGGTCATGTATTCAATTATTTGTATGTATGTATGTATTGTATTGGAATTATTTGTTGCATTTAGAATTAATTTTGTCTAGTACATGATACAAGTAAACATGAATTTTTCATGCTGACATGTTAATGGATTAATTTTGAACCCTGATGCCAAATTATAAGGTCGAACAGACACAGAAACTTAACTATAGACCTGACCAAACTTTATGCTAATTTTAGGGGCGAAACTGACCCTCAATATATAGAGAAATATCTACATTAATTTGCATCTCTCACCTGACATTTCTAGATGGTTTATTTTTGTAAAATGAATCAATATTGCCCTTGAATTTTGCTCTTAGGTGTCCATTTTTGTTTAATGAATCAATATTGCCCTAACATTGTTATCCAACTTGTTTCAACATATAATTGCTGGTTGTTCTCACTGTTATTATGAGCATGCTTCTAGATGTGATATTCTAAGTTTCGGGTTATATTTTTTATTGCATAAAATAATTAATTTATTTTTAAATTTGTTTATTTAATCTTTAAATTTTCCTTTGCCTAAAAGTTCTTAAAATTGAGGTATTGACTTGGTAACTTGCAACTGCTCTTGTTCGGTTGATTGGAACTTACAAGTTTACAACTTAGCATTGAAAAGGTAAGCCTTGCCAACATTTATTTTAAGTTTGAGTTCTTGTTATTAGTTTTTTAATTTTGATCAAGTTTTCCATGCAAACATTTGTTATAAGTTCGAGTTATTATTTTAGTTTTCTAATTTTGATCAAAGTTGGTATGATTTGCATTGCATGAAGCTGGACTTGTTTTGAATGTTTCGTTCCGTAGATGCTTTATAATATTATTGATTGGGGAGCCTTTTGGTGATACTGTGCTTCAAACCTTTGAAAGTCCGTTAGACGTTGCCTTCTGTTCAAGTAGGATAGACAAAGTTATCATATAATAAATTATCTTTACTATAGGTGTATTTCAGGTTGTTTAGCATAAGCTATCCAACGATAGTTTGTGATATGTGTGGAGTAATTATGTGAATAAATGATACTGAAATCAGTGATTTATGTTTGACCTTAATCAAAAAAATATGATCTATTAGTGAGAGGATGTCAAGAATGTGATGTGTACGAGCTTGATGGGTGGATGGTAAGATTATTATGTCAGAAATTCCATTTTATTTTATGGTATTTTGAAATTCTGTTTTCTTGTTTCTTAAAGCCAAAGACCTTGCTGGAAGTTTTAGTGTTTATCATCTGTTTCTTTGAATATTGATAAGGAATCCGCATATTCTTTGTCTGTTTCTATTAATCTGAATGATTTTATAGTTGCATCTGTAATTTTAGCAACTCCCACTCTTTCTTTCTTGCTTCTCTTCTCTTTGTCACGAGTCTCAATGTTTTGATAGATAATCGAGTTGCAATGGATCCATTCTTTTTAATCCTTTCAAGATTTTAGATGAATTACCATGCACTGATTCTGATTGTAACTTCATAAAACTACTTAGTTCCTCGACTTATTTTTTATTGGTACAGCTGCGTACTTGTTTGTTTTATTCTGTATTTCATGCTTATACCAAGTTGAATAGTGTGTAGGGATGATGAATCGGGTGAAGAAGATATCAATGTGGATAATACAGAGGGAATTCTAGAGAGAAGAATCTGCTATAGAGAGAGAAAGAAGAAACTTTTCTGTTTTCATTACTTACCGAATCAAGAGCATTACAATGGCTTTTATAGTTCTAAACCTGCAAAGGAAGAAGGAAACCAACGAGCTAGCTAATTACAAAATATACTAACAGATTAAACGCACCGTTTATGACTAATTACAGCTAATTCAGGAACCACTTACAAAGCGACAGCTGGCCAGCCAATTTCACAGATTTCCCCACGCAACATCCCTTTCCCCTTTAAGACCTTGCCTCAAGGTCGAATTCTGGAAATTTCTGTTGAATCACATCAGCATATTCCCACGTAGCAGTATCAGGAGTTCCATCAGACCACTGAATCAGGACTTTGACCCCAGCCTGTTGCCCCCTTTTAACTAGCTTCCTCTGCAAAACAGCTACAGGACTATGCACAGGAGTGACCATCACAGGATCAGACAAACACACCCCACTGCCAACTCTCTTCTTCAATTGAGACACATGGAATACAGGGTGTATAGATGACCCTTGAGGTAATTTCAACTTGTAAGCTACTGTCCCAATGCGATCCTCTACTTCAAATGGACCAAAGTAAATAGGTGAGAGCTTGTTGTTTGATCTGTACTCCACACTATGCTGGCGATAAGGTCTAAGCTTGACATAAACCCAATCTCCAACCTCAAAGACTCTATCAATCCTTCCTCTATCTGCCTGTTGTTTCATCCTGGCCTGAGCTCTTTCCAAGTGGTACTTCATAATCTGCATATACACCTCTCTATCCCGCAACACTTGATCCACAGCAACTACTTCGGAATCTCCAGGGATATATGGAATATGCATGGGTGGAATCACTCCGTAAACTGCCTCAAAAGGGGTGATATTGAGGGAAGAATGGAATGTAGTGTTGTACCACCACTCAGCCATTGGTAAACAAGGAAACCATTTCTCCGGATGCTGATGTGTCATACACCTCAAATAGGTTTCCAAACACCGGTTAACCACTTCAGTTTGGCCATCGCTTTGAGGATGATAAGCAGTGGACTTAGCCAATTGTACTCCTTGCAACTTAAACAATTCCGACCAAAATTGGCTTACAAAGATGGGATCTCTATCACTTACAGTAGAAGAGGGAAAACCATGTAATCTATAAACCTCCTTCAGGAACAAGGCTTCCACAGTTTGAGCTGTAAAGGGGTGTTTGAGGGCTATAAAGTGAGCATATTTACTCAAACGATCCACAACAACCATTATCACTCCCTTCCCATGCGACAGAGGTAAACCCTCCACAAAATCCATGCTGATGTCTGTCCATATGTTAGCTGGTATAGGTAAGGGCTGCAGCAAACCAGGGCTTTTTGTTGGTTCATACTTGCAAGTTTGGCACACAGTACAAGCCCTGATATAATTCTTGATGTCTTTTTCATACCCCTTCCAATAAAAAAACATCCCAACCCTTTTTGAAGTTGCAAGAACCCTTGAATGACCCCCTTGAGCTGAGTCATGTAACAGTTTGATCACCTTCTCCTTCAGACCTGAAACATTTCCCACCACTATCTTTCCCTTCCTTCTCAAAACCTCCCCATGCCAAGTATACACACTGTCCAAGTCTTGTGGCTCAGTTTGCAACTTGGTAATTTTTTCCTTAAGAATCGGATCCTGATCCCAACTTGCCACAATCTCTGGCATCAGACTATAAACTGGAGTTGATGAAGTTAACATAGCAAAATTGGCCCATGGTAGTCTAGATAAGGCATCTTCTGCCCCATTTTCCGCCCCTTGCTTATACACTATCTCAAAGTGATAACCACATAGCTTGGCTATGTACTTTTGCTGTGTGGTGGTGGTTAGCCTTTGCTCCAGCAAATATTTCAAACTCTTGTGATCAGTCCTGATTAAAAACTTGCGAGAAGCCAAGTAATGATCCCGTTTCTTAACTGCGTGAACCACTGCTAATAACTCCTTTTCGTAAACTGATAAACTCTGATGTTTAGCTGACAAAGCTCTGCTGATATAAGCCAGTGGATAGCCATCCTGCATCAAGACTGCCCCAATCCCATTATCACAAGCATCTGTCTCTACTATGAACTCTTTATCTCGAGCAGGCAGTGCTAACACCGGTGAAGAAGTCAAGGCCCGTTTCAGAGCCACAAAAGCCTGTGTAGCCAATTCACTCCAATGGAACCCATACTTCCATAGCAACTCAGTTAAGGGCCTGCTAATCTACCCATAATGCTTGATAAAGCGCCTGTAATAGCCAGCCAAACCCAGAAAACCTCGTAATTGTTTAACATTTTGCGGAACAGGCCAATTACTCACAGCTGCTACCTTTTGTGGGTCTGTACTAACCATTCCCTTTCCAATCAAGTGCCCCAAATATTCCACCTATAACCTTCCAAAGCTACATTTGGTCCTTTTTGCCACCAAACTATGTTTCTGTAGAAGGCCAAATACTTCTTTCAAATGTGTCAAGTGATGCTCCATATCAGAACTGTACACCAGAATGTCATCGAAGAAAACCAACACTGTTTTCCTTAACTACTCTCTAAAAATTTCATTAATTAAACTCTGGAAGGTTGAGGGTGCATTTGTCAATCTAAAAGGCATCACAAGGAATTCGTAATGCCCTTCATGGGTTCTGAAAGCTGTTTTGTGAACATCTGCAGTATGCATCCTTATTTGATGGTATCCTGAAGTCAGATCAAGTTTGGAGAATACATTTGCACTATGTAACTCATCAAACAACTCCTCCACCACAGGTATTGGAAATCAATCCTTGACAGTTCTGCTATTCAACTCTCTGTAGTCTATGCACATTCTCCAAGAATTATCTTTCTTCTTGACAAGTAGCACGGGTGAAGAATACGGGCTGACACTGTGTCTAATGGTTCCACTGTCTAGCAATTCTCTAACTGTCTTCTCAATCACATCCTTCTGCATAGGTGAATACCTATAGGGTCTGAGATTGACAGGAGATGACCCTTCCAATAATGGAATTCTGTGGTCATGGTTCCTAGCAGGAGGCATACCAACTGCCTGTTGGAACAAATGCTGATATTCTGCCAGCAATGGAGCCAATAAGGGAGGAATTTCATCCTCAACAGCAATTCCATCTTCCACTGCTCTCACTTGTGCTAGGAACAAAGGCTGTTTGTGATTAAGAAGTTTCAGCATTTCTTGGTCAGTAACTAGTTGTACTGTGCAATTATTGACTCCTTGCAAGCATATATTCTTTCCTTGCATATCAAAGTTCATAGTCATTGCCTTGAAATCCCAATTAACCTTGCCAAGAGAGGATAACCACTTCATTCCCAAAACCACTTCACAACCTCCAATAGCCATGACCAAAAAGTCAGCTACATAATTCATAGAGAGAATACAGAGAAATAAACGATATCTTTTATTTTGAACAATTTATGAGATGGACGATATCTTTTGTTTTGAACATGCAATTTACGTGATGGACAATATCTTTTATTTTGAACAATTTATGTGTGACAAGTTACTTGAATATATATAATATTTCATAAATTACATTTCAACTTCTTTTAAGAGTGAACAATAAAT
>CATIWQ010030229.1:0-33271 GCA_949673415.1 Euphorbia schlechtendalii
AATCCGTCGGCCGAAATTAATTTCCGGCCGACCAACCCGTCGGCCGGAAATTATTTCCGGCCGACGGGATGGTCGGCCGAAATTATTTTTCGGCCGACCAACCCGTCGGCCGGAAATTATTTCCGGCCAACCCGTTGGTCGGCCGAAAAATAATTCCGGCCGACCAATCCGCTGGCCGGCAATACTTTCCGGCCGACGGTTGGGTTGGCCGGCATAATTTTCCGGCCAACCCTAACGTTGGCCGGAAATATGGTTGGCCGGAAAATTATTCCGGCCAACGTTTTCCGCCGAAAACGAACCGTTCGGTTCGTTTCCGGTGGAAACGAACTAACCTGGTTCGATTCCGTCGCCGGAAACGAACCAGTTCGTTTCCCTCGGTGGAAACGAACCAGGTTGGTTCGTTTCCGTCGCCGGAAACGAACCAAGACTGGTTCGCCGGCGAACCAGTCCTGGTTCGTTTCCGGCGATGGAATCGAACCGAAACGGTTCGTTTCCACCGGAAACGAACCGATCGGTTCGTTTCCGGTGGAAATGAACCGCTTCGGTCGGGTTTGCAGTTTCCGTCGCCGGAAACTGCAATGGCCGACCGTTTTCCGACGAGCATTTTCCGGTGCTGTTTCACGGCCCGGAAAATGCTCGCCCGATGTTAAACGAAATTCGATAACTTACCTGAGCCGACGCTTCTGATTTCCTCCGTCGCCCGTCCATGTCGCCGGAATTTTTTTTTAGAATTTTAGAGAAATTTTGGGGTATGAATTTGAAGTTTGGATGTTAAAATAGAAAAAAAGTTAGTTAAGGGGGGTTATATAGAGAAATTAGGCCCAGGGGTAAAAGAGGAAAGTATTTGAAAAAATACGGGCGACGTGAAGTAAAAACGGGCGACGTAGCAATTCAGTAAAATTAATCAAGAAATGGGGAGTTGCTAATTAATTTCAGCAAATTATTTTATTTGTTTTATGAAAATATTTAACTAAGAAATTCACTTAACTTGCATTTTTTTTTTGAAAATTTTCTTCCTACTTGGTCAAAGTCACAAGTCATGAGATAAATATTCACAATTTAGATGTCGATTGAATCATCAACCGAACATTTATGATTTAATATAATAAAATATGCCAATTTGAACTTATTTCCATCAAAGATATGAAACGAATATTTGTAGATATTTTTTTTAATATACATTACCATTTAACTACTTTATACACAATTTTACCAAAAAAAAAAAAAACTACTTTATACATAACCATAGTTATTTGTGTACACAAAGCTAGTTATGATAGGTTCTTTTCAACTTTTGAAATTTGATGAATACTTAACTTAATTAATCTATATCCAAATTAAATTTAATGGAATTGAACAGAACTGATAAATAATAATACACTCGTTATTAAAATAACAATAAAATCGATAAATATTAAACAAAATGATAAATAATTAATAATTTTTATTAAAAACGGTACTAAATTATATTAATTAATTATATTAATATGTAATCATAAATTAATTATAAATAATAAAATTAAAAATATAATTATAATAAAACTAGTTTAAATAAAATATTAATTAATAATTTTAATAATTTATGATAAATAATCATTAATTTACAGCAGGATTATATTAATAACTACATATATTTAGTAATAAATAAAATACTTTAGTTATGTTGTTGATTCTGGAACTTAGAAGATTTTCTGAAGACATTTTAACATTTACTACGAGAATTATTCTTAAAAACAGTAATCTATGTTAAAGTCAAGACAAAAATGTATTAAGTTTAAAAAAACATCAAAGCCCAGCCTTATATCAGAAGCTTAAATTTGCGTCGAAAGATACAAGAATCAAAAGTTGCATCAGAGTCTTCATCTAAGTGAGGATTTCTTATAGACTAGAAGATTATCTCGGAGAGCATCCTTTTAGATCTAAAGTTTTAAGGACAAACTAAATGTAAGATAATTTAATTCAAATTATTTGACCAGCAAATGCTAAGGCATCATGTGAGTCAATTTCACCATGTCTTTGCATTTATTTTAGCGGCGCAAAACGGTATAATATCTAAATAGGGCAAGCTGATGTTGACATTAAGGAGATTGATACCTTTTCTCTCTTGCAGCAAACAACGCGCATTGCGGGGACCATTTTTGCAAACTACTCTATACCAAGGTCATTTCTCCATCTTTAAACAAGTAATCAACCAAGTCTAATAGACCTAATTAAACGAAAATTAGTCCTTAAACTCTTTTAGTGATAGCAGCTTGATTCCATAAAGTCAACGGGAAGATTTCAGCTAAACTCCAAGATTAACAAGAAAAGTTCGAACTTATATAAAAGAGCAAAGTTTCAACATAGTAACTTGGTGAAGTATTATCTAATTTCAAGGGCAATCAAACTATATCTCAAACACTGCGAATACTTCACTTTAATACACAAGAAAACAATCATTCTAATTAATTTTGTAATAGAGTCTTAATAAAAAAAATTTAGAAGCTCAAAATTCCTTTCATTAAAATCTTGTATACACTAGGTTAGTTGCTAAGCTAGTGTGGGGGAGCTTAGATACTTATGAGACAGTACTCTTAGTATTGGAATACCTTAGAGCCTGAATATTGTGGAACGATACTCACTTATTGGTAAAGCTCAGAAGTTGGGATTAGGGACGGTACTCAAGTCTGTAATCAACTCATTGTAGTGGTTTGTTTCTCTACTCAAAGGGAAATCAATAATGGATTAAAGCTTGGATAAAGATTCTAAGGATTAGATTAGGCAGAGGTCGAACCAAGATAAAATTTGTGTTTTTTTATCTCTAACTCTTTACTTATTAATATGTTCCATTTAGAATACGATCATGTTCATTTTGTTAAAATAAAGAGGCTGCGATAGAGGACAACTCTAAGAAAAACTAGAAATTAGTCTTACTCGGTGATTGCATCAGAGGCTAATTTATGCAAAGCCTCTAAAGATAGTGAAAACTCGAAATTAGAGTCATTCACCCCTTTTTAAGTTGTTAATCACCCCAACTGGATCCAGAAAACATTAATATTAAAAATTGTTACAGATCGTAAAATCATTTAATTATAATTCTGTTATTCAAATAATAATAATAATAATTATTAAGATTATACGTAAATAAATAATAGTTATTATATTATCTTGTAGTTTGAATTAAAATTATCATTTATTATTGAACTGTAAACAATAAAAGTAATAATCTTTTTCAAACTAATAAATATTCGTGTATTATTCTCTCATATTACATTTTCCAATTAATCAATATTACGATTATTAATGAAAAATATTATTATATTATAGTGACAATAATAATATTATAACACCAGTAATTATTGTCATTCATTAATCATTTTTTATTATATTTATAATTATTTTTAATTATGTAATTTAATAAAAATTTTCTCATATTAATATTTTTTTATTATAAATCCTATACTTTTTATTAAAGTATTGATTAGAATAATTATTATTAAAATTAGAATTAATGTATTGAACTTAATGGACTTGAAATGAATTTAACCAAATTGAAAGCGAAATGAACAGGGTCTTAGTGATGTTTATCATAGTGATGTAGGAGTTAATATCCCACAATGATATGATATTTTCAAATTTAAGCCTAAGCTCTTATAAATTTGATTTTGGGCTATTACACAGAAATGTATCATACCAATAGCAATGAGAATATTGTTCATGATTATATACTCGTGAATCTTCTTTCTTCTATCTATTTATTAGTTTCTCAAAAATCATCCGCTCAAGCAAAAAAAAGGAACCTCTCATCGATTGATAATTCATTTGTTCACTAATACATGTTTTTCACTCTAATGTGCTGGAAGACACAACTAATTAACATAGTGTAATATTGGTTTCATAAATTATATGTGATCAAAATATGTGTACAACCTTGTTTGATATTCCAAGAATTCATCCAAAACATCACAATTAACGATAGACAATGGCTATTACTTGTTGGTAGCTCAAATATACCACATATTTCCATAACGTACATGATATTGTCTACTTTGAGCATATTCATATCCCTCATGAATTTACTCTTATGTTTTTATCGCTAAAGGTTTCATACCAATAAAAATATTGTTTATGCTTATATATGCATGAACCTCATTTTTTATATCCATCATTTTTTCATTTCCAAATAGATGTAAAGCATGTTCATAGTTTTCTAAAGAATCAAAACATTCAGAATTAAGAAGGCATAATTTATTATTACCAATTGATATCACATTAATAATTTATTGATCAATTAACTTTGAAAAGATTCCAAATGTTTATTTTAAATTTTCAAAATTAATTTATGCATTAAAACCAACGTTACAACTTTATATATTTTTCTTTTTAAATTTGACTCAATTGGGCTTACATTAAATGGAAAGGAAAATCCCCAACCCATCCCGGATATGACTCGAACCTGGAACTTCTAGAGTCCGCAACTTCCATCTTAACCACTAGGCTAAGACCTCAATCACAACGTTACAACTTTATATTATTATGGTTCTGTTTATTTAAATCTAGAGTCAAATAGAACATTTTAGACAAATTAAAAAGATTGATCGTTTATTTAAATTCAATATTAAATTTTGAGCCAAATAACTAGATGTATCATCTAAATTAATTCAATATGATCTCAATCTATTATCTACACTGCCAAAAGTAGCTGGATAAGAAACCATGAAAATTAAAGAATTTCTGTCTGCCCAAAAAAATAAAGAATTTGTTATCATAAAAGTATATTAGTATACATAATTGGACCCTAAATTGCAGGGAGAAAAATGCGGCGGAAGACAAGTGAAATCACAGAGAATAAAACACGTCATATCATAGCCTCATTGGAAAACTGTCGTATAGGTATCATTTATCGACATTATTTTAAAAAATTTATACAATATTTCAGCATTGTTATCTTGTAAATCAAAGTTTACTCATAACTATGAAATACAGTTATGCATAATTATACATTTATATTGTAATTCATTTTATTTTAATTCATTACAATTTAACTTTTAAATTTAAAAGCAGTATGACTTTAGTAAATAGTATTATTCCTGGATTTTAAAACACAAATATTATAAAAATAATGATATAGAATACACATCAGAATTTAAATGAAAGAATTCACAGGAGACCATTTTAAAAACAAAAAATAAATAAATATTATCCCAACCAAGTTGTTGGAAATGTATTGGTAATGAAATACTAATACAAGGATATTGTAACAACAAAATGGAAATTATAATAACAAAGAATTAAAGAATTTGAAGAAACGAAAGTTGTATAATATTTTGATGGTGTATTTGATGAATAAACTTCTTACATATTTATTGTAAGAAAAGGGAGACAAAACATTAAATGAAATGAACCTACACATTAATGACATTAAATGTGGTTGTCTAATGTGAGCTTAAAATATTAATGACATATTCTAAATGTCTAATAATTATACACATCAACTATATAACAAATTATTTAACACAGGTAACATTTAGAAATCTGGTTTCGGTTTTCGCTATGCTAGGAATTTTTATTTTGTAAGTAATTTAATTTAATTATATAATATATGTTATTCAATGAGTGACGGCTTCATATTCTTTCTCTCTCTCTAGTTTATTGACAATTTAGAGAGAGAATCATTATAAATTCCAATAATTTGGTTATCCTTTTCTAAGCTTCTAATGATATGAAAAGCATACATACATGTAGTAGCCTTGGTGTCACTTTTACTTAGATTACTTTCGTAAGTTATTATATATTGGCTCTCCCTGTCGATAGGCTAGTTGCCAACCCATTACCCGGAATAAAAATTTACCATTTCTCGATTGACACTACATCAATTGATAAAACTATTGTAAATGAATGTTATTTTATCAAAGATGTCTATGATTCGAACTTTAAAACTTCCAAAAAATTGTTTTTAATTGCATGAAAAATTAATTTGTTATACAAAAATATGAGATTGCGCTTATACTAAATACATTTGTATGGGAGCATACAATACCTCACCAATCTAGTATTTAATATTTACAAGCTTTATGTATTGATTCATAGAATTTTATTAACTATTGGTGTAAGAATATCATGAACAAGACATAAGTAATTAATGTTTGAATAACACATTTTTGACACTACTCTATCCGTTTATACAATTCAATAAGACATTGTAAATTAGGAAGTTTACAACAATATAAAACCTAGTTGCATTTTAAGTAAATTTTATCATGTCATTTTCATGTTGACGTGTCAAAATAGGCATTACACAAAATATGTTGTTTTTCAGATGAACACGAACATATTTGAAGAAAAATCCAAAGATTATAATGTTCAATTGGAATTTTGTACACGCTGGTGTTCCAGTCGTATGCCAATGATGTTCAAAAATTCATAACAAATTCCGTATGTATCGAGAATTACCACCTCTTTTTTTATTTTTATCTTATAAAAAAATTTGATTCTAAATACTTTATGAAAAGCATAATTGCTTTACACTTGTTTAGGACTATTCCACACTATAATCAATACCAATAGTCTCGATTCATAGTGAGTGCATATAAAGTTTGCATAATCAAATATATATTTATGCATGTAATTTTAATATGATATTCATCAATAAGACAATAACATAAATATCAAACTATATTCGTGTATTTGATAGTCCAAAATCTATATAAAAGATTGAGTCTTTAATATTGACCTATCAAATTATTGTAAAATAAAACGAGCATAAGAACATACAGGTGGCATTCTTTCCTTTTCTTTTGGAAGTTGTTAATTAATGGCCAGTAAAATTTATCCAAATTACTCCCCGTCTACTAAATATTATCGTTTTAACTAATTTACTAGTTTACCCTTTCATAAATGTCCTATTCAATTTTCAAGACTTTATTAATATGTCAATAAAAATAATTTGACATATAATCTTCTCTTGTTATTGGATATTAGAATATAATTATCTTGAAAGTTGAACAAATTAATAGGGGTAGAAATGGAAAATTTGAGAAAAAAATATCTCGAAAATACAAAATGACAATAAAAAAGAGACAACGAAATCTCTCTACAACGGAAGGAGTATTTCTTATGTGGCCTACAAATGGGATCCATGTAATTATACATATGATTAATGTTTCTTATTTTTCATTCAATTATTAATCCTTATCCAAGCTTATTAATTATTCCTCTGATTTCCTAGTTTATTACAAATGAGTGTTAGATAATTTTGAATTATTTAGTTGCTCCAAAGTATACCTGTTTATCGGATGGGCCGGGCTTGACGAGTTTTTTTACTAAAAATGTTAACAAACCCAGTCCTAGTCTATATTTTGGAACTTGGGGCTAGGGTCGGGCTTGGACCAAGCTTACAAGGTCATTCTCAAGCCGGCCCAAGCTCATGAATATTTTTTTTGTTATAAATTTTTTATTATAATAAATAGAAAAAATATAAAATAAGTTAAAATATGTTTAAATTTTTAATATAATTGTATTATTTACTTAAAATCTTTAATATTTAATAACATTTATTGTAGTTAGTGTACAAATTTAATAGCATAAAATAAAAAATTTTAAAATAATTATAAATTTAATGTATAAATATATAATAAGTAAATAAAATTATTCGTCGGGCCGGGCTTGGGTATTTATATAAAAATCAAGTCCGGCCCATAAATATTCCGACTTTGACGGGCTCGAGCTCGAACTGGGCTTTTTAAAAAACGAGTGTCCAAGCCCGGGCAATTGAAGCGGGCTCGCTCAGCCCGCGAATAGGCCTACTCGAAAGATATCGATGACCTTTTGATATAGCTTTTATTGTTGTTGATAGTCATAGTTTTTGAAATGATAATACAGTCATAAGTTGAGTTTGATAATTTTATTTAATAACTGTCTTTTAAATTTCAGTATCAAAATTTATTTATAAGTGTTTGATTAAGATTGTGTTTAAATATTTTACTAAAAGTTTTGTTAGTAACAGCTAATAGTAATATAACAGTTCAACATTAATTAAACCAAACAGCCTATTAGTACCGATAAACCTAAAATCATCAGTTCAATGGTTTTAAACACTCCAAAACATTTACAACAATTAATAATAACAATATATAGCAACAATTAGATTAATTAAAATCTCTTATTTACACATCCATTCAAAAAAAATCTTGTTAATTTTCTGATTTATTAGAATCCCTCCAACATCACTATTATTATTATTATTATTATTATTATTATTATTATTATTATTATTATTATTATTATTATTATTATTATTATTATTATTATTATTGACAAAGAGAGTTTCCAGGAATTGCTTCAAAAGATGAAGCATGTGAAAAGAGGAAATTTTTATGCCAAGGAGAATAATTAAAAATATAGAAACCCTGACAAATAGCTTTTTATATGCTTTTTTAGTTTTTTTTTATTAAAATAAGGAAAAGTTATTCTTTTAAAATAAAAAATGGATTTCGATAATTATGTAAGATGAATATGAATTTCAAAATCCTTTTCAAGGAAAAGCTATCGACATGATTCAGTTTAATACGGCTTTTGAAAATTGTGTCAATATTTTCATGGAGGAAAACAGACAATTGTCGTATTGTCATTTAAACGGATATTGTTGGTGACTCATACTTTATATGAAAAAAATTGACGGGTTAATTACGTTGGCAAAATCCTCGAAACTTATTGTATATCGAACTGACTCAACCTCATACTATGCAAGCGTTTAGAAATTGGTACTCTATATCATGTCAAATTAAGTACTTAATAAGGAGATACCCGAAAGTAAAGAAAGTTCATTTTAAAGTGATTTTTTTCCATGAAACTAAATTATCAATTCCTTTGGTATAATATTATTTTTGTGCTTGTACAAATACTGAGCCTCTCAAACTTGGCAGCTTTTACCTATTGTCCCCTAAACTTTCATGTGAACCTTCCAATCCTCTAAACTTGGCGATATGAACTTTAAAGCTCCCTCAACTTGACATAAATTAACGTTCGAGCCCTCTCTTGATCATATAGATATTAGTTGGTTCATGAAAGCGGAGTGGATATATGAATTGTGTATCCATCACTACATATTTGATTACACTTATGTGTTAATTGAAATGACTCGATTCTCGAATGTTCATTTATGCCAAGTTAAGAGGGTTCAGAGGTTCACTTGTGCCTACTTGTGCCAAACTAAGAAAGTTGAAGGTTCACTTGTGTAAAGTTTAAAGAATTCAGATGTTCATTTAAAAGTTTAGGGAGGACTTTAGAAAAAAGTTATCAAATTTAGGGGTTTTACGTGTATTTTGCCAATTTTTTAAATGAAAAAGTAATATGTGTAAGATACTATTAATGCTTAATGCACTTTTTAATTATTATTAGTGTTATTAATATCCACTTATCAATCTGATCGGAATCACTTTAAGATATCTTTGTTGTCTCTGTGTACATGAATGCAACTAACTCATTTTATGACCCAAACTATGCCCATGAAATTAACAAATTAATTCCTAATTAAGAAAACACATAATTAAAGATAAATGAATCTATAAACTAAAGTAACATATATCGTCTTAATTTTGTCAATTAAGCAAATTTCGTGTATAAAAACTCAATCCCGCATAGTATTTAATCGTGTAATCACCTTCAACATTCCAAATCCACAAAATCTCACAAATGAGTTGGTATAAGTGGTGAGCGGTTTAGTATCATTTTAAAAAAGGTCTCGAGATCAAGCATGTGAACGTTCTATTGGGAGACTCACCCACACCAAAGCAAATTGGGCGGTCGGATTTGGATGTGGTCGGGGCAAAACTCTGATAAACAAAATTGACAACAAAAAAATCTACAAAATCTTTTCATATTACCAAATTAAGTAGAAGGATGCTTGATAGCCGAAAAATATTTTATCCGTATTTATTAACATGGAGGAGATGAACCAATAAGAATATTTAACAAGTAATAACTGTTTCAAGCGCACGTTGCACTGGAGAGCATATCGAGATCATACGTCACAAATAATTAAAATTAAAGTGACATACAAGTTTTATAAATTAGGTCAAACTCAAGTCAATTACACTTTAAATGGTAGAACAAAAATAACTGTTAGAGAATCCGAATTCGATTTAAGTCCAAAGTTCAGTGACCGGATTGAACTTATTATTTATGTAATTCTCAAACCCGCATAATTTTTTCAAGCTACTTTGATTTGAAAGATAAGTCTAAGTTAATTTGATTAAATGTATTAGTATTTATCAAAGGGAAGAATAAGTAGACACATGTTTGTCAACAAAGCTAGATTAGAGCTACCATTACCATTACCATTACCATTACCATATGTACACATGATTTAAAAATGATTGAATTATAGGTAAAGCAGCCAACCAATGGAATATTGGAGCAGTGTTTTTGGAACAAAAATGGCACACTCAATGACGTGGACACATAATTGTTCATACACATTGCATAAAATTAGAATAAAAGCTATAACTAATATGTGATTTTCAAAATTTGATTATTTTAACCTTTCCATGTGTAATTGCATCAGAAAGATTCGGATTGGTAGCTTCGAAACATGGGGAATTGTTTACTACAAGAACAAGCATCACAATTCACCAATATACATGGTATCCTGCTAAATAACAAATATACATGGTATCCTGCTAAATAAAGATTAGAAGGGTTTGTAAATGAGATAAGAGAAGCCGCCCTGATACTTAAATTAGATTGGACTCGAAGAAAGAAAATATATTCATGAAAGTTTGTCCAAATTTTGTACAATATTGTTCCATAAATGCACCAAAGAAATATCTTCTATGTGAGTTGTGACAAGTAAATTAACAATAAATTGCTATTTCTGTTGTTCTTTCACTTTTTTTTTTTTTGTTAAAAAATAGAAAAAAATTGAATGACATGTAAAATTTTGCGCCTTATATTCTTTTTTCTAATTAATTCAGTTTATTTATAAACTGACACAAATTAGATTCGTTACACAATTTCACGTACAGCTCGAATATATGTATATGACCGTATATGCATTATCATATTTAATAAAATTATTTTTATCTGTCCAAGTTTTGAAAAAACAAACTTGCTGAAGTTGTAAAAAAATATCCAATTTGAATTGAGAATGTATATATAATCTGATTCAATTATTTGAAGTTTTTTATATGAAAGTTAGTTCATGTGAGATACTTAACATTTAAAATGTTAGAAAATCTCAATAAATGACCAATAACTTTTAAGTAAAAACCTCTAAAATTAAAATTATTTATTTGATTTTCTTCTTTAATTGAAAAAAAAAAACAAAAAATGTCTATTACAGATATATACCTGCAAAATTTTTTGTATGCAAGTTATTGGATAAAAAAGATAGTGTTCGAAATATGTAAAAAGAAAATAAACATTTTTCCCTTCATTGAAAGCTATCTCTCAACTTCCAACCTGTTATTTGCACATTTTCTATTTTGTCTAATCATAATTATTAAGCTATTTTTTTACTCAAAGAAATTTCAATAGTCCAATAAATTTTGCAACCTACAACATGTGTATATTACTTTTCAAGTTTCACTTAATTTTCATATGGAAGCTCAGCACGTGTAAATTTTTACTTGGCCATATTAGATCAAATGTCATCCATAAACTATTAAAAACATTTCCTTTTAAATTTTTGATAAATTAAATAGAAACAAGACTGTAAAATTTATACAGATATATGAAAGTCTCGTATATAATTAATTATTTACTTAAAATATGTTGATGTATGATAGATATTATTGTAGATAATTTAAAAATCTAACATTTAAAATGTAAAAGTTTGAAATAATTATTAAATACTGTACATAATATATAAATAAAATAATAATTAATCGGACTAAATTTAGGTGTTATACAAAAATTAAAATACATCCCATAAAATTCAAGCTTTAAAGGGTTCGTGCCAGACTTAATGAAAAAGTTAACCAGATTCATGGGGGCGGGCTCAGGCTAGCTTGGCCCGCGAATGTGTCTAGCCAAATGTATCATTGTGTATTGTAATTTTCTCATTTTGTCTATTTCCGTGAACTTTGAAAGATTTACATGACTCAAGTACTTTCAAGAAATGCATCAATTTGCCCATGAACGTCATGTGTTAATTTCTGGTTGGTTTGACTTTTTTCTCTAATTAGAGGCTGACACGTCGTGTTTGAGAGCAAAAGTAATAAATTTTTATCAAATTGATAGAGTTACAAGTTGAAAAGTTCAAAAATCACCTGGTAGGACAACTTCAGAAATTTATTGATGCATTTGATATTTGTTGTTGTCCTTTCTCTTTGAAGGATGTTGTTGTTGTTAACCGTTAACACATATTTAAGGAATATAATAAAAGGATTTGGTTGCTATCAGAATGATATAATACAGTCAATCTAATTCGTGATCCTCAAGTAAAAAAGAAACCATTCTTCCGCCTATTATGACCAATACCGTTAAATTTCACCATTTTATGAAAAAAAAAACACTAATTTAAATAACAATTTAGGTACCTACAAACTGAGTATTTAACAAAAATGTTGCGAGTTTCATATTCACTTTTCTTTTTCTTTCTTTCTTTCTTTCAGATCTCAACTTTTCCTTATAGATTGCCTATGAATCTTTGTATTCTACCCTCTTTTCATCATTAAATTAATTTGTCTAATTTATGTACGTGATTATATTTGAAAGACGGGTCAATGAATCAAAAAGAAAAACTAAAAAGATTAGGGACCTTGAGATGTTTTTTAATATATATATTAAAACATTGGCGTCTATTGTGAGATAATACATTATTATATAATAATTTATCATTATATATATTCACGAGAAGTCACCAAATACAGTCAATCAAGGTTTCATATTACTTTTACTATAAGTAACCATTTAAAAAATTCAAATACCTAAAGTAAAGTTGGTGGTGTAACTTTGGTCGGGATTTATTTTGTTGTTTGTGGTCAATTACACACATGATAAAATTTCAACCATCAATGTAACTGAATCTTAATCATACTATAAATTATATGCGGCAAATTCATATAACAAAACAAAGTAAATTTTCTGTCTAGTGACCACACATTCCTCCTAAAGAGGGTGGAAATTCTGAATTCGAGTTCTAGTACCTAAAAAAATTATAATGTCCATAATAAAATGAAAGGTTTTGTGAGTAATAATATCAAAGCTATAGCCAAAAAAGGGGGTCTACATCATATAACTAAGCTCCAGCTTGTAAAAATATGCCAGTTGAAATAAAATTAAATTAATGGTCTCACATGTGAAGTATCACTAAATTTAATATCCTAGTGGATTAAATAACCAACAAATTAACCAAATTAATATGAAACCTGTTGACATATTTTTATTAATTAAGAGTTTAATTACTTGCAAATATTCATGAAAGATTCTGGAAAGAGAGATGATTCATGATTTTTTGTGTACTTGTATAGATATCAATATTAGCATATGATATACTAAAAAACACAGTCCTTTACAAACAAGAAATTAATAGTATAGTCATAAAAATACACAAAAACAAATTAATTCATGTCACTAACAATGCAATTTCTGTCATCTAACAATTAATGTGTTGTTTTTTAGGAAAAGGAAATATTGCATTAAAAATGATATATGGATTACATTGTGAGTGATACTTGATAACAAAAAGCTACATCTTAACATAATCAGAGATATAGAATCTCAACATTCTAGGAGATGGAAGCAAGTTTGTCATATTAGCAAGAAGACAAACATAACAACATAACCAAAATGAACGTTGAAACTTGTAATTCTTAATCTCTAACTGATAATTTCGAATATCCACAACCATAAAAATGCCCGCATACGCCATAACCTCAACGAACCTCGTCGATCTGGAACGATTTTTTTGAAAGTAGATAGATCTAAGTATTTAATGAGAAAGATCAACAAGCATCTTTATCTTGAAACAGATGGATTTCAACACAGTTGTAAAACCATCAAGATCGATGAATGTAGTAACAAATATATGTTTGAAGCTAATGATCTCATAACGTAACATATCCAGATTATTCAAACAAAAACAAGAGAGATGTTAGACAAAATTAATACGTGTTCTTTGATAAGAAAGAAAATAATATATGTTTTCTAATTGTATGTATAATATTGCTAATTCTATATATAACGCCAAAAAATTGTGGGTTGGAGTTTATTGTAATGTAAAGAGCGGGATTTAGGATTGTAAATGAGGTGAATACTTGAAGACGATGAAAATATGTTATATGCCTCAATAAAAATTTCACTCTATAGGGATGAAGATTGTTTAATCTTTGAGTCCTTTACGACCCTATAACATTTCTCTAACTCATAAAATCTTAAAACCTGATAAAAACATTATTTTACTTAGAACAAGGGCAATCACCCAGCTTTGCGAATAAGTACAAATAATTTACAGTAAAGTATAACATTACAATACTATTAGTTTTTTATGGGGTAAATAATTATAACATCCCTGTATTTTAACTTAATACACTAGTATCTCCCCGTGTTATTAAAAATTACTTATACCTCCTCGTGTTTTGTCATTGTCAAATTATAACCTTCTTGTATTTTATATTATCCATTTTTGTACTGAATTCTTAACATAATATATGTTCATATACAAAAAATTAGTCTTATATATCACATCTTAGAATGTTAGGGATTAAAATGACTCCTAAAAAAGTTTTTAATGTTATATTATCTCGTGAGATTATACACTGAAAGTGTCATATAAATTAAAAAAAAATACTTTTGATAATTATAGGTCTCGTAATAATAACAAAATAAAAGTAAATTTACCAACAAATACTTATTATGTTAACAATTTGTGTACAAAAACACATAATTTAAGATATAAAGAGGTTATGATTACGAGGAGGTATTAGTATATTTGATCAAAGTTTAGGGAGGTTATAATTATTTACCCTTTTTCATATTACAAAAGAATAATCGGTCAACTAATAAATTACTATATACAGTTTGTAATAAGTATTTAATACAGAATGTTGCTTTAGGTTTTTTAAGTTATATGTTAATTTTTGTGATATTTCAAGCTAGACTTTTTCGATGTTTTAATATAAAAATAATTTTAGTTGTGAGTTACACTGATAGAAAAAATATCATATTGTTTATTTTGAACAGAAAAATCCCTAGTAGGAAACAAAAAAAATACCTCCGCTAATTCCTTAATGGGGACACGAAAATTTTTTCTCAAAAATTTAATGGAAAAGATGAACGGGTAGGGGAATAAATTCATAGTGGCAATGCCAAAACTTTTCTACTGGGAATGCAAAATCCTGCTAAAATAATTTTTCACCTTATTTTTGCGGATGTGAATTAATCCCTAACACGACCTCTAATTCCCCATCCCGATAAGCCATATTTACAACCAGACCTACTTTTTAATTGAATGTTATACATTCTCATTATTTAAATCTTTTATAAAGCCCTCTCATATGATGTAGTAGCTCGTTGCTTGATCAAAATGTTATATAATCATTGAATAAGAGGGGTCACAAGTGGTGTCATGTCATCAATGGCATATTCCCCTGCTTGATACTTTTATTTCAACATCTTTTTCAAAAATACCAGTACCCAGTTTTGTATTACTTCTAAAACTAGTTTTCCTCCTTTATGGGTCATTTCATACTCTTACTTAGCCCAACCTCAAAAGAATTATAGCCTTCAATATATTGTTTTTCCGGTCTCGAAACTATTTTCCGTATGCTCTCGCACGCTCTTCCTTGTTCACCTTCTCTATTGTTAAGGTTCAATTCAACTTGCAGCATATTTCATTGATGGGGATAAGACCTTGTTATACAATTGCTATGCCAACTACCATCTTGTAAACTTTTGAAGTTCTTTTTTAATGTTGGGTATGTCTTAATATTAGGAGGAAAAGAATGGTTACAAGTGACAATAAGCAAGAGGTTCAGGACATGATGTCTTCAGTGTAATTGTAAAGCTAAAAAACAATCTTAAACCACCTTGTTAATTTAAATTATGACTCGTTGTAATAGAATTATTACAACCACTCTCCTCACAAGGATATTACGGAGTTCACGTATCGATTTGGTCGTGGTAAAATTAGACGCGTTAATTTAACACATACTTGCAAAACATATTAACTTAACATGTCCGATGATCATTATGGGTTACATCTCATTTCATATAAACTGCAGAAATAAACCATTGAAAGAGCGGAAAAAGAACATTATGGCAGTTGAGAAGGATATCTCCATATTAGACATGGTTCCATTCAATAAACAGCATAAAGCTTACTACTCTTGGCTCAGTACTTTTGAGGTGGCTGCTGTGTAGGCAACAATCCAAACCGCTTCTTTAGAAGAACCCTTTGCCTCGAGAATTTGTCATCCGGGGAGAAACGAGCTGCAACAAAGCAGAAAATTACAAATTTCAATCATGAATATAGAGTAGCACGGAAGAGAGAACATATATATATATATATATATATATACACGGTCACACACTAGTCTAAACCAGTTAGTGATTCACGAAATTAACTCAATGCACACAAGGATAGATAAAATTATAAAACTCAAAATGTCAATGCAGGCAGAGATAACCTTTTGAAACAATTTTTTTTTTTTTTGGAAAAAGTGGCATAAGAAGTGTAATTGAATGCTGATCATGTTCTAAAAGCAATAGTACAACAAGCCAAGTAACATATCATTACACTCTTAATATCATTCTTATTCTCTAATAATTTCTTGAAACAAATAAAGAAACTATAAAAGAAGGAAGCATGACAGAATTTAGAGTTCATTCTTCAACTTACAAATGACAATGTCGAAATTTGGATAATTTCATGTGTGCAACAATGCAAGTTTTAACAATATCAATTTTATAACCGGGATAAAGAGGGCATGGCAACAAGAATGGTCTATATTGAAGATAGAAATTTAATAAAAAAAGAGGAAAATCCGATTAAGATGTATTACCAGGATGAGCTGATTGGGTAGCCAGCCCGAGTGGTGTTTCCTTCTGCCAAATAAAACAACAACATAACATCAATGAAACAAAACTGAATAATGAATAGACAAAAAAAATATAAAGAAAAAAGAGCATTTGTCATACTACCGTCAAAAATTTTTCAAAACACAAAATCATCCATCTCCTAAAAAAATTGAGGGTAGAAAAAAAAACTACACCACTAATCATCAATAGAGTAAACTTCTTCTTTGTTCTGGTATGCACTATAATCAGCAGTGGTATTCGAACCAAATGAAAAAGCAGCACGGTATAATGTGCTATATAATCAATCCATTGTATATGTGTGTTTTTAAAAGCTCAATATACCCTTGTTCATCAACAATACAATCTGGGCAAAAAAAGGCATATAAATAGTTCAAATTTCAACTTATTTCTCCCTTACTTTCAAATTATCAAACTACAGAAGTACTCTTAACAATTAAAAACGAATTGATCAAACAAAGAGTAAAAACATACCTTAGTAGTATAGACTTTGTCACCGTTCTCGTTTATGTAAAACTGAAGATACATTGTCACTTCTTTTCTTCCTGTAACCAGCATTAAAGGATTGTCAACCACAGATCAAGAAAACAAATCTGCTAAAACGAATTCAAAATCGAAGAAAAATCAGGTAGAAACGGAAGAAAAAAAACGAACTGAGAAAATAAAGGGGAAAACCAGGCAACTCGTTTAAAAGCAAAAACATATGTCATACTTCACCTTGCAATTACAAACTAGGAAAATACAGAGAGGATAATGCGAAGGCGAAGATACCAGTACCGTATGATACGATGAACAATCGAAGCAGAGGGGTTATGGAGAAAGAAATTAGGGTTTAGGAACATTTGTTCCTCTATATAAAATTACCCAGTTGTTGGGCCTACTATTTTGTATCTAAGCCCATTTAACTGGCCCGGTTATCCAATAGACTCATTTGCTGGACTGGGCATCTGTTTGGCCCGCTAAGACCTTGACAAGATTGTTGCACACGTGCATTTTACTTGGAGAAAGTGTTTCCTAATTTCATTTCATTTATTTCTTAATTATAAAAAAGGTTTCTTTTCCTCTTTCTCATGTTCGTTTTTTATGTTTCCATTTACAGACTAATGTTCCATCCCAAAAACTGATATGGTGATTCTCTCGTCAACGATCATTTACCACCACCATTCCTTCCTTGAAAACTACAATGCTTCTAAACCAAAGAAAAAAGATAAAATTCTTGAACCAAGATACTACTCTTTCACAGATAAATTCCTTCTTTAAATCTTCTATTTGTTACGAAATGAGTACAAAGAAATGAGGCATCATCAATTTCTCATTACATAATTAAGCTACTTCTCTTATTCTTTGTGCTTTATTGTTGATTTTTTATTGATTAAGCAACTAAAAATATTTCTACCGTTTTTAATCCAATAAAGCTTTGTTTAACGTTGGTTTTCATCTTATAACGAAGCCACTTCTCTTCTCATTATGTTGCAACAATTCATGACTTTTTGAAGCATCTGGAAATTGAAAGATCAAGGTGATTTGTTCAAACTCTAGATACTTGTATCCATTTTTAATTTTGTGTATGTTCTTGGTTAATTGAATTTCTTTCTTGCTATTTTATGAATAAATTCCAGTTGAGATATTGATTGAAAGTCTATGCATATAAGTTGTGGCTTAATTTTTGTTCAAGCTTAGCTGTTCTAGATGTTATGTGGGGCAAATTAAAATAAGAAATGTTTGAATTTAGTGTTGTAGTATAAGTATAGTTTGATATTGTATACATTGAAATATGATTGTTTGAGAAATTAGACATTCTTTTGAGCCTTTGGATGCTAATGAATGCACTTGTTTGTGCTTGTTTTTCGGTGTATAAAAGTTACTTTAAGGTTTTTGATCTGTTTGATGAAAAGAAAATTAGTGTCATTGAATTTGAGGAGTCTATCCTGCACCGAATGTGTTCAATCCTTATACTCCTATGGAAGAAAAAAATAGATTGTAAGAATTCGCCAATTGTATTTTGTCTCGTAAAATTTAAACTAGATTTAGTCATTTGTTTCTTTTTATTCTCTTCAGTTGCAATTAGGCTGTATGATTTGAGAAAAACTGGTTTTTTTTTAATGAGAAGAAGTGAGTATACATAACCTATTTAATCCTTGAATAGTTGTTGCTATCATAAACTAATAAGAATTCCAGCTCTTGACCTGAAAAATAGTTATAGTTCATTATGGCATGGGTTGGTGTAACAGAGATGGCCGATTGGTAAATGTATGGAGAGATAATTGGCTGCCCTCAAAAACCTTGTCTAATATTCAATCCAAGATTATTCCTAGTTTTGAGAATGTGACGGTCAGCTCACTTATTTCCGATGATGGCCGTTCATGGAACACAACTCTGTTGCAACTTCTTTTTAACGTCGACGAGCATAAGTTAGTGTAGAGGATCCAATTACCGTGGCAGCCACAAATAGACCGTATCTATTGGCAGCTTGAGCAAAATGGTGTGTTCTCGGTGAAATCCTGTTAGTTTGCTTTGATTCAACAATTAAATATTAAGAATTTGCAATCTAATTTCATTTCTGATGAGTGGAAATTGATTTGGAATGTACATGTTCCGCCAAGAGTACTCGTTTTTCTTTGGAAAGTAACAACTAATTCGTTGTCTACTTTAACCTATCTTCAACAAGACATGTTGGTGTCGATGTCATATGCCCGTTGTGTGGATATGCCGTTGAAAATGATTTCCATGCTCTAGTTACCTATGCATTTGTTATGCCTATTTGGAGTGATATTTTTGGAGAACGTGACCACATGAAATTACCACCATTACAAGTTGGTGGATATGGGTGAACATGAAGGGTGTTGATGTCGTTGCTAAATCTTCATGTATTCTTTGGGCAATTTGGCAAGAAGGAACAGTTTTGTTTGGAATAATAAATTTCGAATCGTGTCCCAGGTTTTACAGCATGGGCTAGGCTTCCTTACTGAATAAAGTTCAACCAATGCAAAGCCATGCACAACATCCTTGGCTTCATCACAAAGTTGAAAAAGGCCACCTAAAAGTTGGGTCAAATGTAAAATTAATGCTAGCCTTTTTGACTCGGGAAACATTATTGGTCACGGTTGTGTTTGGAGGGATGATTCAGGGAAGGTACTGGCTGCTAGATCCGTAATTCTTCAAGGGGAGGTGACCCATTTAAAGCTGAGGCAATGAGCTACAGGGAAGCTCTCAATTGGTTAAAGAAAAAAATATTGATCATGCTATCCTTGAGTCCGATGCCCTTAACATTGTCAATGCTCTGAACAATGATTTAAATGCATGCATCGCCCATTGATTTAATATGTCATGATTATAAGATTTTGATTAGTCAATTTTCAAACATTTGTTCAATTTATGTTAGCAGATCAACGAACCAAGTTGCATATTTAATTTTTAGAAAGGCATATGTATCGATAGATTGGGGACATGATACTTTTATCAACTTTTGATTAGATTTGTAATTGCTTTCTTATTAATATTATTTTTCTGTGAAAAAATGTCTCCCCTTGTAAAATTATACCTTGCATGTTCAAAGGTTGACGTCAAACCGACGTCGTAGTCTCTAAAAAAGGGGTTCAATTAAATGAGGGGAAACCAGAGGCCGTGTCAGAGACTACGTGGCCTAAATAAAATAAAGCCACGTGTCATTATAACTAAACCAACTACTCTTTAAACGAGTATAAGATCACCGACGGGAGTACTATCGGCTCCGTGCAACCCCTACTCTGAGGAGAGAAGACGGAGGAAGCAAATGGCGCCAAGCAGCGACGAAAATGAGAAAGGGAACAGTATCAATGTCCGCGGTATGCAATTCAACTACGATTCTCAAACTCCTCTCTTTTATGATTTCAATCTCGACATTTCCCCTGGATCTCGCTGCCTTCTCGTTGGCGCTAATGGATCTGGTAATCCTGATTTTACTTTTTTTTTTATATGATCTGGTCTCTGCTTCCTTCGATTTCCTCGTGGTCGGTAATTATGGCGCATGTGTATATGTATTGTTGTGCAGGAAAGACCACTCTGTTGAAGATTTTGGCGGGCAAGCATATGGTAGGAGGAAAGGATGTTGTTCAAGTGCTTAACCGTTCTGCTTTTCATGATACTCAGCTTGTTTGCAGTGGTGAATTGGCTTATTTAGGTGGTTCTTGGAGTAAAACTGTTGGTTCTGCTGTGAGTTTTTTTGCTGTCTCTTGTTTTTTTACATATGCAATTGTATTTTTTTCTTAGTTTTGTAACTTAGATCATTGATTTGAATCTAGTTTTGGGTGTATATGCTTTCAAAAGCTATGTATGCTGGTTCTAAATTTTCTTGTAATTTGATTTATGCCAAAATTCCCAAACTTAAGTGATGATAAAGTAAATGTAAGGTCGGAATTCTTGTGATGTCTTTGGTTTCACTACGTGCATTCATCATGGTAAACTGATCAGATAACATTTCTTATTTTTCATTTATTTTTTCAAATGGCTATCAACAGCTAATATTGGAAACAGCCACTCTGTTATTACAAGGGTAAGGCTGCGTATACGCAATCCCCCTTACCCAGCTTGTGCGGGAGCCTTGATAGTTGATAGGCAATTGGGGTTAAGTTGTATGCTGTTGTATTATTTTGTTACAAAAGAATTATCTTTTAATTTTTTGTGCTAACAAAACTATCCCATGCTTGGACCGTTAATAACATGATATTAATTAGTAGTGTGATGGATTTGCTTACAGGAAAAATTCTCAGACTGAGACCAATAGAACTTACTACAAAAAGTAAACATAGTTCTGGACTTATCGATATTTGAATATAAATAGGATGAAGCTGTTGTCTTTTATATAATCTAAAACATTCTTCATTTAAAAGTTTCTGGCGATGATATATGTTTGCAGTTTTGTGTTTGTGATACTGAAGCTTCAATGTAAATTCACAGGGAGAAATTCCGCTCCAAGGAGATTTTTCTGCAGAGCATATGATATTTGGAGGTAATGATATGATGTTTTCGATATATCTGTTTTTATATTGCATTTTCTACCTTCATTGTCTGTCCATCTCGAGGTACTTAGATGTATTCTGAAATCACTACTTGTTTTCGATTCCTTTTTTGAACCAGTTGAAGGAAGTGATCCTGCAAGGAGAGATAAGTTGATCGACTTGCTTGAGATTGATCTACAATGGCGTATGCATAAGGTTTCTGATGGGCAGCGTCGTCGAGTCCAGATCTGTATGGGTCTTCTTATTCCCTTTAAGGTACTATATAGTGTAGAAGTATGTAAAATCCTATTTTTTTTCTTTTCCCGCGGAGATAATCGTTCAACTTAGAAGTTCAATAAAACCGAACCTGCAGAACAAGTACAACTTAGAAGTTTTGAGCAGCCAGTGTAAATGGTTGATCTTGACATGAACCATCTTCCTGCTTAATTCAAGCTATTCCATGTTGCAGACTTATATTGCTGAACTGCCGTTATACTTCAACTTTTTGCATCTAAATAGAGCCAGAATATTCTATTGCAGGTGCTTTTACTGGACGAGGTCACAGTTGACCTGGATGTTGTTGCCAGGATGGATTTGCTAGAGTTCTTCAAGGAAGAATGCGAGCAGGTATGACTTCCCAAATTTCGACACATGGTCATTAATAATACAAAGCTGTCTAAATATCGAACTTTTTTCCTATGGTCATGCATGATACGCCGCCACCTGTTTGAAATCTTAGTAATCACAATTCACAAAGAAACATTATCATAAACGAATGTTGATTATTGAAGATGAACTGATTCTGCCTTTTGAATAAGCATCATTTCCCGGGGAGTTGTCTAGATTATTTGGTTGGGTAAATATGACTGATAGTTATTATTGACAAGATATCACTAGAAACTTATTATTATTCATGAACGCCAAGTATTTGTAATCTTTCTGAATTTATTTTACTTATTTTAGAGAGGAGCTACGATTGTGTATGCGACACATATTTTCGATGGACTGGAAACATGGGCCACACATCTTGCTTATATACAGGATGGTGAACTGAAGAGAGCTGAGAAGTTAACCGAGACTCACGAGTTAAAAGGTTCTGCAAATCTGCTTTCTGTTGTCGAGTCTTGGCTCCGTTCCGAAACCAAGAAAGAGAAGAAGAAACCCACTAAGACTAATCCATTTAGTTCTTCGCCTTTTATGTCGTCGAGACATATGGCATACTTTCGATGATCTTCTCAATCTGTTGTTGCTCATTTTTTTGTGGTAAATTTCTGCAGAATGGGCAGAGAAAATGTTGTTTGTAATTCAGTTGCCTTAGCTCATTCATGTCTTTCATTTATTTTCCTTTTTCTTTGAATGTTATAATGGTTAAAATTTTTTTTCATAATTTGTTTTAAAATATATACTGATTCGTATAAGATGTGATGGATTGAGTTCTAATTAATAAGCAAACAAAAGACTTTGTTTCAAATACACAAGATCCAAGAAAGTGGGTTGGAAGAGTTTGGAGTTATAGTTGCAAAACTAAATACAAAAGCAACCTTTGTTGATTATGCATGTGTCTCTCCAACTACCTACTTAACTACCCTACCTACCTACCTACCTTCTACAAACAACATTTTCAACACTCGTTATGAGTGGGAAAGCATTGGTTGAACTGAATTCATGGTAACATTTAGCGATACTTTGGGCGAATTAAACCGAAATATATTATGGTAAAAGGATACTCTTTCGGGGTTGAACACCCCGTAGTACGAGAATTTGAGGTTGTTTGTTCACTTCCCAATCAGCTGACAGCGAGTGAACAACTCTTAATAAGATGTTTAGGATGATCTTTCTAACAGCAAACCACTGTTGTTTGTTTTCCAACCTATAGCAGTTTACAGCATCAACAATTTGTTGCTTTTCACGTGATGCTTAAACAATTCTTTTATTCAGGAGGATATAAACATTCTTTTGTAAATTAAATATTGACAATATCATAAGTTGGCCACTAAGTAAAAATATTATTTTATCGTCAAATATAAAGAGTAAATTAACTACTCCGATATGAATTTTTTTATAGAGTTTAATTAAACCAAACACTAAGTAGATTACCCGAGAAAGTATTATCTTTATTCCAAGATATTGTTCTTTACATTTATATATTTTGTTCCTTATTACATCGCATTCGATATTCTTATTGATTTTTTTATATAATTTTTTGTACTTTAATTTAAGTATAAAGAAGGGTTTTAGTATGTTTTGGGTTTTAGATCATCATCTGTTTATTTTTTGATACATTAAGTCTCCATATGTTGTGATAATTATGCATAAAATTTTCAACTAATGTTGAGTTATTGCACTAAATTGAATATGCGATGCTTCATATAAAAATGGATTAAATTGTGCACTGAGTAAGACAATTTGAATGGAAGATAACAAAACAAATTTCATAGAGGAGAGATACTAATGTTTTTTTACTCCTCCGCATACTAAATATTATCTTTTTAGATGGATTTCGTTATCTTTTATTGTCATTTTGTATTTTCAAGATGTTTTTTTTCAAATTTTCCATTCCTGCCCCTATTAATTTGTTCAACTTTCAAGATGATTATATTCTAATCTCCAATAACAAGAGAAGATTATAAGTCAAATTATTTTTATTGACATATTAATAAAGTCTTGAAAGTTAAATAGGACATTTATGAGAGGGTAAATTAATAAATCATCTCATTCAGTTAATTATTATCTTAAAAATTATGAAATAGTTGAAAACATAATATTTTGCTAAAATATATTTTAGTAAAAAAAAGACAAAGTGGTCGGTGAAGTTGGCTATCCCGGTTACAGTTGAACTGGGAGAAAGATTCTTATCGGATCACGATTCCCAATCAACTTCCCCAGATCCACTGCACAAAACTCAATAATATATACAGTAAAAAATACGAAAATGAAAAAGTAAAGCTATATATATAAACGGAAGGCTGAAGGCCAGTTGCAGAGAAGTTGCTTCTTCTTTGTTCATTGTAATGTACGATCGGAGAGAGATTCACGCATTCTTCAATCACAATCCGTAGTTTCTCTTTTCTTATCTTAAGTTTAATCATTTCTAGAATACATTCCGAACAAACCGTTATCCCATTTCTTTCTCCTTTTTTCAACTCGCCTTGATTTCCGCGCCGTTTCCCATTTCTATTCTTTCCATTCTTTCCGTTCTTCCAACTTCCCTTTCGGTCTCTTCTATCTCAACCGTTTGTTCCGTTTTTGGTCCTTACCACGATCTCTTTTTTTTTTTCCGTTGATTTTGAGGCCAGAGACGGCGGAGATGGTGGATGCTTGTGGCTGAGGAAGGTAAGTTGTACGTCGTGTTTTTTTTGTTTGAAATGGATTCGGCGAGGAGTTGGCTTTCTAAGCTTCAGCCACGAGATAAGCTCAGGCCTCATACGAGGAAGAAGGATTTCTCCGATGACTGTAATGGTGAAACTCAATCTTCCCCCGAGGATGATGAATTTGTGTCTAATACTACCAAGCAGAAAGCTGCTGCTGCTAAGCAATATATTGAGAATCATTACAAGGAACAAATGAAGAATCTACACGACAGGAGGAGCCGGTATTCATGCCCCTCTCTGCATTTCTTCTTTCAAGATGATTTTTGCTATCCAGGATCCGCAGAATTAGCTACATGATTGGGAATTGCGGATCTTGATTGTTTCTTCCGTTTTTCTCAGACGAAATGTACTGAAAAAAAGTTGGCTGATGCTGATGTGTCGGAGGAAGATCAGAACAATTTGCTTAAGTATTTGGAGAAGAAAGAAACAGAATACATGCGTCTTCAGAGGCATAAAATGGGTGTCGATGACTTTGAATTATTGACAATGATCGGCAAGGGTGCATTTGGAGAGGTATACACCTTATTTGTGATGCTTATATGGTTTATCGAGATAGGCAACTATGATTTTGTATGTCATGTTCTTCAGGTGGATCTTTTTGCTCATAAGAATTAGGATCAAGACAGTCTTTATCTTTGCTCACTTTTTCGCAATCTCGTATGATTGTAATCTGACGAGATCCACTTTCATATGTATCTCAACAGTTTCTCAAGCATTCTATTATCATTGATGTAATATTTCTGGGCAGGTCAGGGTTTGTAGGGAAAAGACAACTGGTCATGTGTATGCTATGAAGAAATTCAAGAAATCGGAGATGCTTCGCAGAGGCCAGGTATACATTTGAATTTCCTGTGGGCTAGAAATCAAGTTTTGTCATTATATATATATTTAGAGTGCTTCACAATGTTTTTTTTAGGTTGAACATGTGCGAGCTGAAAGGACTCTGCTTGCAGAAGTTGACAGTAATTGCATTGTAAAATTATATTGTTCTTTTCAAGATGATGAGTTTCTGTACCTTATCATGGAATACTTGCCTGGTGGAGATGTGATGACTTTATTAAAGAGAAAAGATACCTTGACAGATTACGAAGCTAGATTCTATGTTGCAGAGACTATTTTAGCTATTGAATCTATCCATAAACATAACTACATTCACAGGTAATGGGATAGGGATATTAATTTCTCAGTGCTCTGTGTTGTACAAAACATGATAGCTTCTGAATGCAGAATTTTGATTAAATTATTTTCGTTTTGGGTAATGAATTAACAGGGACATAAAGCCAGACAATTTGCTACTTGTTAGATACGGACACTTGCGGCTGTCTGATTTTGGGTTATGTAAACCATTAGATTGGAGCACCATCCAAGAAGGGGATCTTTCAGTGAACAGTAGTGGTAATGAGACTTCAAATCATGATGAATGCCCTGCTGCTCCAAAGCGTACACAACAAGAGCAACTACAACACTGGCAGAAAAACAGGAGAATGCTTGTAAGTGATAGGCAGTCACGCACCACAATTATGTGTGCAGGGACAGTTGTGCTTTCTCAAGTGAACTTGTGTCCATTAGTTCACGGGCATGTCAAGTTTAACTGACTGTTTTTTTTGCTGAGTTTCAGATATTTTTGCTGATCATTTAGAGGATGTCAAAAAATGATAAAATGCATCATAGTGTTTTATTCTGATACGTGCTTCCACTCATTTTTCTTTCCCCACTCTTATTCTGTTAAATATGTGGAAATTGCAGGCTTATTCCAGATTACATTGCTCCTGAAGTACTGCTAAAGAAAGGCTACGGGATGGAGTGTGATTGGTGAGTGCTGTTCAAAGATACTGATGGCCATTTGAATTTAGCGTGTTGTCAATTATATAGAATTTTGGGCTGCAGTTATATGTTATTTTATGCATATGCCTGAAACATAATGGCATTTATTTTTCTTGCGGTGTATCTGAATGTTCTTGAGAACAGAGCAGAATGGTATTAATTTCAGTTCTTGATGCCCTAATATTGTTGTACGCAATGTTAGTACAGGAATAATTGATATTGTGAATTGCAGGTGGTCCCTCGGTGCCATAATGTATAAAATGCTTGTGGGATACCCACCTTTTTATTCAGATGATCCAATGTCTACCTGTAGGAAGGTAAAGAAGAAATATTGCTGTATTTATTTCAATACCTGATTCACTGAATCTTGTGGCATTTATTCAATATTTGCAACTGAACGATATGTCATATGACTTTTTAAACCTGATTCACTGCAGTAGTTTCTTTTGTTGACTTGTATTCATGAATTGCTTTTTAAACCTTGCTCTTAATAGATTTCTGGCCTGTATATTGGCCATTCATGGGGCATACGGCTTGCTACTGTCTTCCCATAGAGTTTCCTGAACATTAATCGCTGAAAGAATTCATTGCAGATTTTTGTGGCAATTTGAACTTGTTATATTATGTATACAGTTGAGGGGGGAAATTTGCAAAAGTTCGAAAACTTTTTTTTGCACATTTTGATGGAAACTGAAAGAAAAACTTATGTTTCTTGTTTCTTCATTCTGTTTGCTTTATGCAAAGAGTGTAGGGTAAAGAATCTCACCTGTTTTTGAAACTTTTTATTTTGTCTTGAGGTACCAATCTCGACATTTACAGCCCTGTATATACTATAAGACTTATATTTTTCCTTGTTGGAGGGACAAAGGTACTTGTCAGAGTTCATCCACCTTAGTAAATTTTGTCTGTTGCATCTGTACTTTTATGACAATTCTTTCCTTAGCAGTAAAAGTGAACATGAGATGCTGTTGCTATGAAGTACAGATTTGATTTGCTCTCCTCTGATTTGTACCGCATTGTCTTTTCATTTTTCTAAATACATTGTAGATGCTATTAAGTGGCTTCGTCTTATATAAATTGAACTCCAGATCTATACTAGTATATTTGCTTTTTATATACTTCATTTCTGTCTCTTGTAAATCATATTTGCAATGAAGTTAATATTAGTAAATGTAATTGAAAAATACTTAATGGGAGGTGTATAGCTCAGTATTCATAGTTTATACTGCTTTTATGCAGATAGTAAATTGGCGAACTCATTTGAAATTCCCAGAAGAAGCAAAATTAACTCCAGAAGCACAAGATATAATTAGCAAGCTCTTGTGTAATGTCACCCAAAGATTGGGATCAAATGGTGCAGATGAAATAAAGGTGTTGTATTGTATGGTGTGTCCTTTTCTGAATACTTGGATTTGATATATGACGTAGAAGCAAAAATAAGGATTTACCTTCTCCTTTTCCTTTTGCAGGCTCATCCATGGTTTAATGGTACTGAATGGGATAAGCTATATCAGATGGAAGCTGCATTTATCCCCGAGGTTAAGGATGAGTTGGATACTCAGAATTTTGAAAAGTTTGAAGAGGTAACAAATTTGATTTGTTTAAAATTCTGTATTGTCACATCGAGCTCATTATAACTAGTTCTTAATGCTTCTATCCAGTCTGATAGCCATACTTCAAGTACAAGAAAGGCTGGTCCATGGAGAAAGGTCAGTGGTTGAACAGTTATGTTGCTTTATTTTCTTATAACTTCCATATAGAATTCTTGTCTGCAATCTGATTTATAGGCTATAGCTTATTGTCACTGCAAGATTCCATTGTTTTATTCAGAATCTTAGCTTCTTTGCTGTGTGAGTTTTACTTCTAATCACATGTTTGGTCAATGGAATGACTATTTCACTGAAATAATAAGAATAAGTGAAAGAATGTTTTTCTCTTCAAAAAAAAAAAAGTGAAAGAATGTGAAATATGATTGAATATCTGTCTTGGATTCATCACAGCTATTCCTAGCTAGTACACCTCTCATTGGTTTACAGATTCTTTCATTTCACCTAACATGAACCAAACATGTCATAGATGTATTATAGGATATTGGGCAATAGGCTATCTTTGGTTAAACATTTTTTTGAAGCTCTCTTTTTATCTGATAACTCCATTGAGTATCCTACCAATAATTTATGGCGGGGAGATTCGTTATATGAGGAAAGGCATTTTACTCGTGCATCCTAAAATTGTCATTATCCCACCAAACAACACTTGTGTAGCCAAAAAAGTTAACAAATACCCTATATAAGTTAACAAATACCCAAAAAATTGTCTGTTTTCACCCTATTGATTTACAAAAATGTGTAAACATTCTACTTCTCCTAGCCACAGAATCATACTCCAAAGCATACTTGTCTTCATCTCAGTAACGATGCCATTCCTTCACCTCGAGGCATTTTCCTCGACACGGTATCTTCAACATCCTTCAGCTGGTAATAATGGGGGGCTATTTCTACAAGCCACTCTAGCTTTAGCTCAGACACCTGCCTCATGTACTCCTTGCTTGTAAGAACCAACTCATAGTATATGACCCATCTTGGGAGCTCCTTAGATAACCCCGAGCTGGGGTGTATATGAACTGTTTGCGGATGTTTCACTGTTCTGTAAGATCCACTCTTTTGTAGCCTTGCAGAATGAGGGAAAAAACCAGATGTGATAGACTTCTTTATGGCATCTAAATCATTGGGATTGGATGTAAGCACAATTTCAACCCTTTCCAAAAGGCCCTCTAATTGGTCACGGATGTCCCTGGCCCGTTTCATACTTCTGACCTGAATATAATTCTTGTAGCACCATTGCTTTGCGTAGTTAGTTTCCTTCCATGAGCTATAGGCCTTTAGAAGAGCTATGTGATCCCCGACGTTTCCTGCGTGGAAATTCAATCTAGCATTGTCAGCATGAACCTTTTTGTCCTTGGGACGATAAAAAATCGAGTTCCCAACAGAAAGCATTGCAGCAATAGAGATTATTTCATCTGAGCATTTGTACCTGTCAGAAGCAACTATCATTTTCGACAGCATAGGATCGAGAGGGAACTGGGCCATCCTCCTTCCAACTTTCGTCAGTTCACCGTGTTTATTAAGCGCACTAAGTGCAAATAAAAGCTCCAAAGCTTTGATTAATGCCTCAGAAGACGGAGGATCCATGAAATCAAAGTTGATTAAGTCATGGATCCCGAGACTCTTCAAAGAGAGCACAACGTTAGCCAAATTTGTCCTTTGAATTTCTGGCACAGTGTTGTCATCCAGATCATTATGATTATCGGCAGTGTACAACCTGAAGCACTTACCTGGACCAGTTCGTCCAGACCGACCAGCACGTTGCATGGAAGAAGCTTTCGAAATAGGCCTCACGAGCAAAGATTCCATCCCTGTTCTTGGGTTACATGATTTCATCTTGCAAAATCCGGGATCAATCACATACTTGATCCCGTCAATTGTCAAAGATGTTTCAGCAATATTTGTAGCAAGCACAACCTTCCGTGCCCCCTCTGGAGTAGGTTCAAATATTTTACCTTGAAGTTCAGTGGGTAGATTTGCATATATCGGGCATATTATAAGCTCTGCAATTTTTGTTCCAAACCCTCTTGTCTTATGCTTCAGAATTTCCTCAGCTGTCTCGATTTCCTCCTGACCAGTGAAGAAAACTAAAACGTCTCCTGGAGGCTGGGCAGCATGGATTTGAAGCACAGTTACAATTGCTGCATCCATATAATCAGCTTCTGGTGCTTTTGTGTAGTGTATCTCAACAGGAAACCTCCGCCCCGGAATATTGAAAATCGGAGCAGAATCGAAGTAATCGCTGAATTTCGCAGCCTCAAGAGTTGCACTCGAGATGAGCAGCTTCAAATCTGGACGAAAACGGGCAATATCCTTCACTAGTCCAAACAATATGTCGGTGGACAAAGTTCTTTCGTGGGTCTCATCCACCATCACTACGCTGTAGCTGGCTAAATCTGGCTTGCCAAGGAGTTCCCGCAACAGCATTCCATCTGTCATATATTTGATAACGGTTTTATCAGACGTGCAGTCTTCAAAACGGATGGAATAGCCAACCTCGTGCCCGAGTTTGACGCCCATTTCTTGAGAAACCCTCGCAGCAACACTCATAGCAGCAACCCTTCTTGGCTGCGTACAACCAACCTCCCCTCTCTTGGTATAACCAGCTTCATGAAGAAACTGGGGTATCTGAGTCGTCTTTCCCGACCCAGTTTCTCCTACAATAACTAGGACCTGAAATTTCTCAATGGCGTCAAGTAATTCATCCCGGTATTTGTGTACCGGTAGAGTTTTCCGGTCTGCCTGAATCTTCTCGAAAGGTGATTTCGCTGCTGAGTAATCCGGAGGAGGTGGGAATTGTTCATCGAATTTGTCACCTTCCGTCACTGATGCCTTCATGAACTCAATCTGGTCCTCGAACACAAACTCATAATCGTCAGATTCTTCTTTTTGTTTATGCCTTGGACCAAACTTGAGTGTTGCTTTGCTAATTTGATTTTCTTCGAAGGCCTGCTGTTCTGCAAATGGGTTCATCTTCTCGGCATCACTATACTGCTGCATAGCCTTAAATTCTCTTCTCTTGGTTAATTGCCCCTTCCTGATCATATTCATCGGGAAATTCGTACTCTTTTGTCTCGTCCGCCTCTCCTGGGATCTTTGATTCAAGTTGTAATACATCTTTCTTGTATCTCAAATCTCGATATTCTATCTCAGTGAGCTTCAAATCACCGAATAAATTTTCTTCATCTTCTACTTCATCTCTGAGTTCAACCACTTTCTTTTGCTTCCGTTTATTCAAGTACTCTTCTCTCGAAACTTTTCTCAAAATGTCAGTTCCAAGTGACCTTCGAATTCGAACCGTCTTTTTCGATTGCTTCGACTCTGCTAGCTTCCGGGTCTTAGAAGCATCACGTTCTCGCAAATTTCGCTCCAACTCCTCCCTTTCTCTTTGATCACGCAATATTTCTTCATCTGACTCAGAACCATCCTGTTCATTCTTGGAAATCCACCGTTTAACTCGCCTTTCTTCTACATCCTCCTCGACTTCTGTCCTTTTCCTGTACCGTTTCTGGTGTGCATTGGGTCTTCTATTGTTATCATCATTATCAGCGCCATCAGGACATGGCATTTGCTCCTTTGCCATTCCCTTTCTTGTTTTTTATCAGGATTTAAACCTGGGGTTTTCTAGAAAAAAGGTTCCTAAGCAAAAGAATGAGTTTTGATTGATGACGAGAAACCAAACTCACCTTAATTTGTCAGCGCATCAGTTGGGGAATTCGAATGCTTGGTAATTACGTAATCGGCTATTGGAATGAGGACTTTTCGCTGCTGCGTTCTTCAATTGGAATCATCGCAATTTTTTCTTGCTCTCCAAGCTTAAGGGCTGCAATTGGATTTATATAGGAATGGTTCAAATTTGATTAGGAAGAAAAGGTTTGAACTTTTAATGATTTTACTGATTTGGAATTGGTTATTTGTTATTTATTTTTTAGTTATGAACTTATATTTATTGTTATTTTTTTGCTCTTACGGGAATTTTCTCACACTCTCACCCTCGATTTTTTTTTTCAGATGCTCTCATCTAAAGACATAAGCTTTGTCTGCTACACATATAAGAACTTCGAAATTGTGAATGATTATCAAGTTCTTGGAATGGGTAATTTTTCTTTAACGTGTCCATCAATCTGTTGTTTAAAGTCAAAATGAAGCAGTTTTCTTTTGATTTTTTAAATGCTTTGCACACAAAACCAATCTGATTTGGCCAGTGAAGCCCATCCCAACCTATAGTATTCTGTTGCCATTTAAATTCTTGCATGTGAATACGTAGTTCTCAAAGAGAAGCATTTAGGTATTACCAATGCATGGATTTAGGAACAGTATATACATGCTTTTGGATGTTACTAGACCTGTTCGTCGGGCGGGCCGGGCCGGGTTCGGGCCGGGCTTGGCGGGCTTTTTACAAAAAACGTTAACCCAAGCCCGGCCCAAGCCCGTACTTTAGAACTTCGGGCTCGGGCCGGGCTAACAAGGTCATTCCCAA